>BLKM01000365.1:181776-296193 GCA_013340265.1 Coptotermes formosanus
ACATACATACATACATACATACACACGTACGTACGTATATACATACATACATACATACATAGACACACACGTACGTACGTACATATATACATACATACACACACACACACGTAGGTACATACATACATACATACATACATACATACGTACGTACATACATACATACATACATACATACGTACATACATACATACATACATACATACATACATACATACGTACATACATACATACATACACACACACATACATACATACATACATACATACATACATATATACACACCTTCCATGGATCCATAACTTTGTCACAAGACAACAGGATGTGGAAAAAGTCATAACCATACAAAAGCATACAAAAATGTACACTGCAAAATACTTTAAACGTTTTATGTGCAGTCTTAGAGGTCATTACTATAGTTTATCAGCACACATAAGAAATTCATCTACTGAGTAAAAGGAGTGCGCATTTAAGTATCTTCTGAGTGCTTTTAACTTCTGATATTAAAATGCATCTTAACAGGAATAAAGGACTTGGACATATGTGTGTGTATATGTATATATATGTGTATATATATGTATATATATGTGTGTGTGTGTATATATATACATACCGGACAAGAAGTCCGATACATTTACGACATTTTCGTTCGAAGTCATGTGCCACTACTTCCTCCAGCGGTCCTGCAACAGAACGAAACTACTTACGCACGCTAAATGCCAATGATTAGCGAAATAATCTGTTGCCAAGAACGGGTCGTGAGGTACTGTACCTATACTTCAGTCGGTAACGCACTTTGGATCTTTGCCAATTAAAATGCGTTTTATAGGTCGCAGAGCAAATCTCGAAATATTCGTGTTAATAGTGTGCACATTCACCCAAACTGTGGCTTCACACCATCTCTCAAAGGCGACTCGAGTGAATAAATGGAACAATTATCCGGAAACCTCATTCACAGAAAGGGGAACTGTCAAACTTTCCCGTTAAAATTTCAAACAGCAGACAGTGCGTGAAATATTTCCTAGTCGATGTTACGATTCGAGTCTCCACATGAAACCTTTTTCCCGTTGTCGAAATTAGCGTATCGATTACAATTAGGCCTATGTCAGAACAATAATAACAATAATAATAAAAGGAACAACAAAAAAGTTTGTGGTGGTGATGATAAAAGATGATGATAACGTGCAGTGAAACGTGCTGCAGAACAAGAGATTTTGTAAGCATACAAAGCTAACCTGCCGCCACCAGCGCTGTCATCAGAAGCACGAAGAGCACGGTCCAGCGAGACGTGCCCATGGTGTGGACGCCCCTGAAATTTATCCTGTATCTCCCGGTCGATGGGTCGTTCTGGGCCACTCCCGAGCCATCTTCTGCACGGCCTGTAACAAAGACACGTGTTAGGAATGTCGCTGTCATGCGCGGTACACATTTGTTGCACTAAACAGTCGCTGTAATAAGGGGTGTACATTCAGTCTGATGGAAAGCACGTGCTACAAGTCGCTAGCATTTTCTTCAGATGTCTTTCGTTATAAAGCTAAAAAGAAATTTGCTGCACAGAGTTCATATTGCATAGTTGTGTGAGACGGATCGTCATTTAGTAGCTAGTTGTTGTCTCTTTTACACCAAAACTCCATCTTGATCCCCCCCCCCCCCCAGTCAGTTACAGATCTGCGCCGACTTCCTTTCTTCTAATATTATTCATTTTTGGTTTTCCTTTTCACATCATTTTTCCAATTATGCTGAACTGTAAATAAATATATTTCTATACTGCACATCTAAGTATCCGTCACTAAAACTTCTGACTCTGTATATCGCCGCGCGCTAAAAAAAATCCATAATGTTTTGGAGGCTAGATATGTCTCCGTCTTCAGGATGGACTAGTCCCAATTTCTGTCCCATTTAATGGCACTAGCTCTTTCTAGCGGGTCACCGCAGCTGTTCTCTCATTGTCTCATTCCATCTGAAGACGGACGCAGATCCAGCCTCCGAAACGCTGTCAATTTTTTGACGAGTTCGCATAGTTACGAAGAACGCCTATTAGTTTTGTCATATCCGCCCATCTGTCTGTCCGTCTGTCCATACGTATCAGCGCGGCTCCCAATGGAAATTTGATATCGTAGGCTTTTATGAAAATGTCAAGAAATTCAAATTTGCTTCAAATCTGCCAAATATATACGGAACTTTAAATGAACACCTGCCCACGTTTCACTGTTTACGGCGACATTAAATCTTCTTACAATCGAACTCTTCGAGTGACATAGTATCAGACTGTTAGGACAGTCGAGGAAGTATAAAGAATACGCGAACCCGCCACAATTGTAAGTTATGCGTACACAGTCTACCTTGTTTACCTGAGCATATGGGCAATGTCTAAAATTTCAAACACGAATATGACCATATACAATAGTCAGCATGTTTTAAAATAAAATTTCGGCAGGTATTCATTGTGTGAGCTAAAAAATAATGCTGAATTATATAGAACAATGGACGAAGACGACTTGGAAGGCCTTTGAAGAGACTATTAGACCAGCCCGAAAGAGGTCTATTAAGGCCTAATTCGTAAGATATGATGGTGAAGAAGATGGTGATTCAATGTGTACAGTGTTTTTTGTTAACGGCATGTCACAAGGCTCGCTAGCCGTCATAGGAGAAGAGTGTGTTGTAACACAAGATGGCTGCAGAAGTACCAGACAGTATCATATGCGTAACTTCATGTCCGCAACTCTCACGGTGAGGTAGACTATACCGCTCATGAAAGGGCAATTTGTCGTAACCCACACAATTCGTCAAACTGAGATTCCCACATTACTGGACAGCTGGTTTAACCTTGTACAGCGTAGCGGTAACTTTACGTAAGACCAGGTTTAACATTAAAAAATTCTACGTGGTGCCCACATTACGTTTATGTGTTTTGTACGGATCTAAGAGCAAACAGCAACTTTTGCCTTATAAAACATTAAGAGATTGGTTTTGTATAACCGAAGTGGAGAGTGTTTACAGCGCGGTACGCACTGAGTCCTTATATAAAACAGATACGCTTCGTCTTTAAAGGGTTAAAAGCACACCTCCTGTCAAAACGTTGTGTCCACAAAAATTGCTTGTCCCTATATTTCCGTCAAAACATAACACGCTTAAGTGTTGGTCAACTGAAGATCGATCAAGTTTTTTCTGTCTCCTGTAAAAATGTATCTGTGGGTTAGGACCGACTGCTATTTTATAAGGCATGTGAGACGATGTGGTTATTGTGATAGGCTACTTCTGCACTGAAAAAAAGTGTGGTGATATTGTTTTAACCTCAATTTATTCGTTTCTTATGCAAAGACAAATCTCAGCGAAATATCTGCAATTCTTAAAGCAAATAAACATATTACTTTGACAACTCAATTTACTGTAAGTTTTCCGGCTTGTGTTGACAGTTGTAGGTTCCCAGCAAAGCGAAACTCATCTAGAAGTCCATCTAGAGCACATGAAACGTCAAGTTATGTTATGTAAATTAAGTTGCAGTGTATTTATTGCATAAGACCACAGCGGGCTGCTTCCATGCGGTGTAATTAAACCCGGCGCCTGTTTCCAATGGCTGGAATATTACAAGGGCTCCCATTTTCAATTCGGAGAGCAACAGAATATTTAGCTAAGAACTTTCCCATTTAAATAAAATGCCAGCGGACGCAAGTTAGAAGCATATTCATGTAAGAGTAGAGGAAACTTCACATACGGCTGCACTATGTCGTATTCTTTTCGTATGGTTTCACTGTGTTTCACAATAGCAGACGTAACAACACTACACCGTAATCTTCATATATATGTATACGTCCACATGAATACCTTATAAACGGTTATGGAAATATGGACTTAAAACTAGAATAGACACAGCATTTTCCAAATGTGCTATACGTAACATTTCACACTGCAATTTGGTGTTCATTTATTGCAGATGTATAAGGTTTGAAGGAGGCAAGGGGTATGTCGGCTGCATGAGAGAGATTAAAAATGCGCACTGGGTACCGCTCGGAAGAGTTGGAAAGACAACACGATTTGGAAACTCTAGGCGTGTGAGGAAAGCTAATATTAAAAAGCACAAAAACGTACGTGTATGTTGTGAATGTGTGGACTGGATTCATGACAATCAATATAGGAACCCGTGGGGGATTCTTACGAATACAGTAACAAGAGACGGGCTCTTTTTGACTAGCTTACGGGCTATTGGCTTCTCAAGCAGACTGCATGGAATTAGGAAGAAAGCCAGTATCTCACCGAAACGACAACTCTGAGAAAGCAAGTTAACTAATTGGCTAATAAAGCAAGGAAATAATATGATTGGTTGGAAACACAATGCACACAAAGCTAATGTGACCGTCACGCGCACTGTACGTTACAGGCAGATACAGGCTGTATCTGTAACTTATTAATGGTGACTAATACATTACTAATCCTTAAAAATAAACTAAATGTAACTCCGTCGTACGAACTGTTGTTTAACAGACCTATGGAAATGCACGATAAAACTTGAACTACTGCACGCCATCTTTTATAAAATTTGTAATGTACATGCTAGTAGGGTAAAATTTCATCTCTAGAGCAGAGAAACTGCGAAACATTTTTCCCCTGTTTTTAGTTATTAAGCTAGATGAACGTGGATAATGTATTGGACTTAATTTACATGTTAATAAGTGGCTGGCTTCCTAGACACAGTTTCGCTAAATTGAAATTGCTGGAGCACCATCCGACTCGGAGTGAGTGAATTCTCACAGAAGTATGCAAGATGATTCTTGTTAATGTACCAAACAAAAGTAAACGGGAATTCTTTAGAGGCGACTCCCTCCATGTCTTCATTCCTTCACACTTTCCTCATGTTACTGCAATGCCGATATTTCATACCATTAAGACATTTTAGCCCCAGAACCAGCGGCTGCCCTCTACATGAGATTCAAGTACGGCTACAGCCCAAGAAATGGATCTTACACATTTCGGCAACAAAGTTACTTACTGAGTATTTTACAACATCTTACACAATTTCTGTTACCCTACCCACAAAATGCCTTATCTTTCACAATGTTATCTTTTTTTTTTGGTTCATATACTGTTAACGCTTCACATAAAGGGCGCTCTAAAATTTAAATGCCCAACCCCGGTGGTCAAAGGTTAAATGCACCGGTCAAGTATACACTTGTTTTCACTTCACAATGCGTTTTTATGCGTATGAGTTTTACGTGAACTAGAAAGCTCTCTTTTGTGTTCACGGTTACATCAGTATGACACAGACTGTTTTACTGGATGTGGCGCTGGGTGGTATGGTAGACACGTATCAATATTTTGGAGAAACGAACTACTCCCCTCTTCAAGGTTGACGACAGGGTGAAGCAATTCACTCTGGAACATCCATATCTACCTATCCAAGCACATGATGTCAGATTCCACAGTGCAGAAAATGTATATACCATGTTGTAATTTTTGTTGATGACCATGATACGACGAGATCAGTAGGTGAGTCCTCAATTCTTCTGAGATGTGACCCTTGAAGAAGAGACCACTACGCTGTCTCGTAACATCGGGCAGCAGACAACCAGTGACGCGACGCCACATCCGAGATGGATGGTGACCTCAACTGCACCGCTGCGAAAGCCTAAATTCTCGCTGAGATTATGGCTGTAAAATCGGCCATTCTTTGCTGCCTCTGTCCAGTATATAACATATGTTTTACAATCTCTTAACCTTTTTGTTTCCTGTAAGTTTCGTTTAATAAGTTACAAGGAATACATTCAACAGGACGAATTATTTTCTGTATCGAAATGGGAGTGTTTTTAGGTGATGTGTACGTTAGTTCTGCCAGAAACACAAGAAAAAAAAATTCTGTATAAGCAGAACGCACAGAAGAAACATTCCTGATACCTCACGACTGTCAGCTTTACATTTTTCATAGCTATATACGTACACGTCGACAATAAATTTTTTGCCTCATCCGGCATGTAAAACGTATTTATTCGAAACACAAACCTGAAGACCACGCTGTGCACCACAGACTCCAGAGCTCACCCGGTCTCCTATAAAATGAGTACTGCGGCAGTGGGGAGGGGGGTGAGGGGGGATTGGGGCTTTCTCCGGTGGTAACGCTGTCAGGCGTGAAACTGACCACTTTCCGCCATCTCGCGGTGTTGAGGTCAAGGGTGCGCGGGGCTATACCACTACTCTCCAGACATCTTCATGGCGTAGGGCTTAAATGATGCAGGCAGAATTTCACATTTACCGTGGCAATATTTTCCCACTAACAATAAGGTTTCAGACTAGTCAAATTCCACCATAATGTAGTTTGTATTTGACTCACTAAATATAAAGTACAGTGTTCTTTAAAAATCACGTATGCTGTCCTTCGCATTTAGTCCAGGTTTCAATCCCCTAGTAAGAAACACATTAACCTTTTAAAGCCTAGCGGTAACTTCACATACCACCAAGTTTAACATTAAAAAATTCTACGTGGTGCCCACATTGCATTTATGTGTTTTGTACGGATCTCAGAACAAACAGCAACTTTTGCCTTATAAAACATTAAGAGACTGGTTTTTATAACCGAAGTGGAGAGTGTTTACAGCGCGGTACGCACTGAGTCCTTATATAAAACAGATACGATTTGTCTTTAAAGGGTTAATCAGATGTTAACGGTTTAAAGCAAAAATTTCTGGTAACATATATTTACGGAGTACCTACCTCACAACAAACGCTCAGTGTCTTCGTTACAAAGACAACCCGGTTAATGTTACACATATATATGCATCCACGTATATAATTAAAGATTGGTTTATTCTGGGCACTAAAAGAAAAACGTACACTGTGATGGCAAATGCAGTTTCTGAACGTTAAAGCAGGTGGTATATATAGATACCATTGCTTTAAGCAGTCACAGTCGGAAAAGTAATAATAGGAAAGAACACTAAAATTCCATTAGGGCAGTAAACAACGATGCGTGTCCCCATGATAATCCTTGCACACACATGGGATCAAATAATCAACAGAGAACAATAATGTAGATGAACAGACAGGCAGTCAGGATTATGACGCAGGGGAACATAACACCCGACGGTCGTTACACACCCAAGCAGGCAAGTGTTACATATTCAGTGCGCCGCTCGTGAAGTCAGGGCAAATACTGGCAGTATCTTCTGCTTGTGGAAAAGCGACATTTGAGTGGGATAAAACATAATTCGCGAATCTGGAAACACAAATGTATAAAAAGCGGAGGGAACGGCAGGCTGGTTTTACACAATCGAAACCAAGACCACGCAGTGGAAGCCACTAGGTGCCCAGTAACGATATAAGGCAAACGAAATGGCACAGCAAAAATACCTTGACGTGTTTTATGATTCTCTTCTCTTTCATCGAGTCCTATAAAGTTACTGTTACTTCCTTTCTCCGTTTTCTTTTCTTCTTAATGCTGACCCCTATTTCTGTCATTATTTCGTTTCCCTCTTTCAAAACCCTTTGTCTTTGATTATGTTCTTCCTCCACTTACTTCTTTTCCTATCCTATCGGCTCTTTTCCTTCTTCCTTTCCTTTTCGTCGTTTTCCTTAACCTCACGTCTTAAAATTCCATTGTTCTATTTGTTTACTTACTTTTTCTCATCCCCTTCCTGCATCTTCTAATGCAGTTCCAAACCTTTCAGCTCTTCTTTAAATACATCCCTTTCCGGCTTTTCCTTCGCGGTCCTCTTCTTAGTTTTCCTCTATCTCTTCATTTTCCTTTTCGTCCTCCATATCGTTTTTGTCTTTCTTACTTTATCTTTGTTCTTCAGTTTTCTCGTTTTTCCGCTATGTCCTAACCCGTACGATTGTGGATTCAAGGTCTGAAATGTAGGCGTATAAGTAGCCTTTGCAGAATTTCCCGTCATAAGAACATTGCCTAGGGCCTTACTGGATGTTTCAGACTGACCACAGAGTGAATAACAATCTTAACTGAACTATAAGCAATTAACAAACTTGCAAAGACGAGTAAGCAGAGAAATGGCGTTATACCAGCCGCCAAACGAGTCCGCCGCTACATGCTTGAGAGAAAATGTAACAGGTATGTAAGGGGCGGGAGGGCGACGGCGCTAATGATGATCCCAAACACTTCTCATTGCGTGCCACTAGAAGTCACTGGGAGGTAGAACCACAATGCTTGTCAAAAGATCTGTATGAGACAGGGCGTTTGGGTAAGCGCGAACGGGAGGGTCTCGGGCACCACGTTTGCCACATGGTCAGTCTGCCTCATAATCGCACAGCGCTATCATCGTTTAAACATATTACATGCGGAAGGCAGCTTCTTTATAGTTTACTTCGATTTTACAAAAGCACACTGTAGCCGCGCAGCGCATATACCCACCCTTCAACGCTTCGCTGCCACGTTGGCATGACATTAGGAAAAATACTTTTCCATGCATGAATATTAATAAACAAAGTTAAAAATTATCGTGGCTAGAAGCAGAGTGACTGATGTAGCAATTATGGTGCTGAAAGAATGACAGAGGCCGAGTAGTGGGGACTGGCCGACTGCCGTCTTTGCGTTGCGGCAGAAGTGTTTTGCTCATGCTATAACAGCGCCTAAGTACAATGGCAGAAAGACGTATACGAAACGCGGACGTTAAAGTTTCAAGCTTTCTGGGCCGGTCATCCCCACTTTTGGTTGCTTCAGGCCTGTGTCTAGCGCAACAGCCCCAACCCCCTTCCTTCCAGTATATATTGCAAAAGAGAATGGGTGAACCCGAAGACGGTGTGGACGCAGGAGCACAGCAAAATCCACCATGCTTCCCGATTACTGACCCCTGTCATCCAGCAGCCAGCGAAGCGTTTTACTGAGTTATTCTGACCCGTATAAGCCAACTGATTCCATGGAGCAGAGGCCTTCTTGAGAAGCTACCAGTTCCTCAGCTAGTCAAGAAATTCACGGCGTTTTATGGAACGCAGAGGTTCATTACCCCATTCACAAGAGCTCGCCACCTGTACTTATCCTAAGCCGGCTCAATCCAGTCCATGCCCCATTCCACTTCTTGAAGAGCCCTTTTAATATTATCCTCCCATCTACGCCTGGGTCTCCCAAGTGGTCACCTTCCTTCAGGTCTGCCCACCAAAATCCTGTATGCACCTCTCTTTTCCCCCATACGTACTACACACCCCGCCCATCTCATTCTTCTCGATTTGATTCCCCGAATAATATTTGGTGATGAGTAGAGGTCATTAAGTTACTCGTTATGTAGTATTCTCCACTCCCCTGTCGCCTCGTCCCTCTTAGGCCCAAATATCCTCCTCAGCACCCTATTCTCGAACACCCTCAGTCTTTGTTCCTCCCTCAGTGTGAGAGACCAAGTTTCACACCCACACAAAACAACAGGTAAAATTATAGTTCTGTATACCCAACCCGTATAAGGCTAATAATAATCATACCAGTACGTCACAGCGACGAGAAAATTAAAGAATTGTGTATGTTTTTATTATACATAATTAAATACTGCACAAGGAGAAACAAAACCGACCCTAGGCCTAGACACGCCCATTTGCTATTGCTAATAGTTCTACACGGAGAAAAAAACAAAATATACGGTGGCACAAAACGAACTTCCCAGAAATGCAATGTCAACTACTATTTATTACGCTACATATGTCATCTGTAAACCTTATTGGAGGGTACAAGCATAACGTTTAATCGGAGACAAATACCGACATTGATAAATATACCACCGACAGTAATGTCAAGATATAAAGGATGGTGCAAAAATCATTTGATAAAAGAGGCAACAATTTGACTGAAATTTAATGACAAAATATTGACTGTCTGAAATGTCCAAAGTGCCTTCCTTCTACACTGACATATTTTCTACGTCTTTTCGAAAAGCTTGCGCACACTGTGCATTGGTAAATGGGAACAAGGTGATGAAATTACGGTCAGCACGGCCTTCCTGTTGTTAAATGTCGCGTGTTCAATGAGTTTTGAGCAAAAATGTATAATTAACTAAAAACAAAGTAAAACTTTCTGAAATACACATGCCTCTGGTAAATAACAAAATGAAAACGAAATTAAAACAACAACACAATATAGGCCTCCCTATCTCTACTTGACTTCGGAAGCGAAAATTCAGTGAGCAGTTCTCTGAAAAAATAGCCAAATACAAAAACTGCCTGTCAGGCACTTCATATATCGCAGAACACAATACACCAGCTTCAATAGACTGCACTATTAGAAACACGTCATTCGGGATGAGAATTGTTTATAATGCTCCACAACGCGTGCAATTTTATGACACTGAAATTTGTCTTCTGTGATGGTAAAAATGCATAATATCCACCCGAGGGTTGCTACAATAATAGTTTCACTGTTGACGATGAGAAGACTGACAGCTGAGTTCAAATAAGTTTCTTGTTATTTATAGGTCAATGCTAACGCATTAGTCACAAGACTAATTAGAGAAGAAGAGTACAGAGGTACAATAAGGAAAATTATGACATGAACGAGGGAACAAAACAAGTAATATTAATGTTATTAATGATAAAACTAAATTCGATTTTTGTTTATTTATGTGCTGACTCAACACTACAACAGCCAACTGAAACAACAAAAAGAACATTTAAATGACGGTATCTACATCAACATCCAAAATGCAACAATGCTTGCAACATCCCACTAGCACGTACATTTCTGCCAAGAATAAATTTTGACAAAATTTGTAATCATTTCGCTAACTGCAACTTTACAAGGAAGTTACATTATTCCGTGTAAAATGTGAGGAAAAACAGGAATAATAATAATAATAATAATAATAATGGCTCCACCTTTGTTTTTACATTCCGCATGCGCTGTATTTGTATTATAGGGTCTTTATATTTTAGAATCTTCTCGGCTTCTTTCTTTATCACATTTCTGTCTCCCGGGATGGCAACAGAATAATAATAATACTGCATAACACAGAACTCCTCAGTTAACTCTACTCAAATGATATTTAATATATAAATCAAATAGTGCAGTTTATTAACCATTATTACTACCAAACTCATGTCCATTAAATATTTCAATTGTAATCAACTGCTGACACTAAAAGTTACCGCCCTTCAAAAATAAATCAAGAAACGCGTTTAGTACAGTTGGCAGCTTAACTTTTTAAAGCCTAGCGGTGACCTTACGTACCACGAGGTTTAACATTTAAAAATTCTACGTGGTGCCCACATTGCGTTTATGTGTTTTGTACGGATCTCAAAGCAAACAGCAACTTTTGCCTTACACAGCATTAAGAGATTAGTTTTTACAATCCACGTGGAGAGTGTTTACAGCGCGGTACGCACCGAGTCCTTATATAAAACAGACATGCTTCGTCTTTAAATGGTTAAGGATACGAAACTGGTCGCTTACCTTAGGATAAGAACATGCATTAAAGATACTAAAATGAAGGTCTGGACATAAATTATAGATGTGACATGAGAAGAGAGAAAATAAACATAATGAAATATTAAACAGCTTTTGTTGTTCTGAAAATATTGCTGCAATACTCAACTAGAGGCAATAAATGGATGGGGCAGGTAGCAAATATTAAAGAAATATGAAGAATGCGTAAAAGTTTTGTTGGAAAAACTCAGAGAACGAGAAAACTCGACAGAATTATGAGTACACAGATGGCGCTATTAAAGGTGGGTCTTCAAGGAACACGGTCTAACTGGATTATGTAGGCCAGACTGCCCTGAAGCTGGAGACACACAGTCTTCCGGAACTTGGGTAACTGTGTAGCAAGCTTCGCGATTTCATATTCCAAAACAAGTGAATTTTCATCACCATCCCTCTGATTACTTCAAATTTAGCACAGTAATGTTCGTTTGGGTTCCACAAAGGCGAAAATTTTCTGGGTCAGCATTCTAAGCATGTTTCTTCTCTAGGCAACTATTTGTTTATTACCCCTGCAGGAGGCAAAATCTGTTACGCACTTTGTCATTTCAGTGTTAAGGGGGCAGCTAACTCCTCTGAAATGCGAGTGGCTTTACAGTTTGGACGCAGCACAAGACGGAATAACAAGAAAAAGAATAAGAAAATTGTGGGAGGTGTTAGTGACACACTACACTGACTACAAAAGAAAGAATGTGTATCAGTTTTGAAGGTTCTCAGGCAGTGCCCATTCTTCTTTCAGGTAAGAAAGGAGATAAAGAAATGATAAGCAAAGATGCTAAGGTGACAGAAAATGCAATGTTCTTGCATGCAGCAGATCAAAGGAGCTGAGATTTTACTGAACTTTGGCTGAATTTTGAATGTTGCATTGGAAAAATTTAGATGAAATTCTAATGACGTTGGGAGAAACGCGCTGAGGTGGAAATTTGGATAATAACATTGCGGGGGCTGAATGAGGAGCATGCAGTGCAACTTGAAATTTGGGCATCAAAGAATCATTTGCTTTAGGACTGAGGAAACCCGTGGAAAACCTTGTCAAGCAATGAGGTCGCAGGATTTCAGAGGTGCTTACTGATTTCCAGCTACCAGACCGTGAAAATTCCGATACGATCCATTCCGAAATATTTTCGTCGACTACTGAGAACAGAAAATCTCAGCCCTGCCATTTTTAATGGTCTTCTTCAGTCAGGAAAGAAGACACGACAAGAATCTGAAATTCATCTCGACGCCTCCTTACCACATTCTTTTGCCTCACACTTATTAAGCAAAACTTTCGTACCTAAAACACTCTTTGCAAAGTAGCAGCAAGTACCACCATCTGCTTGTTCTTAGGATGTCAAGATACGTAGTTGTAAATCTGCTTAAAAACTTCCTCAGCTACTTAAAGTATCTTATAAACATTCTAGTCATAACGAGGAGAATACAAGACACCTAACTTCTCTTTCAGTAAAGGCTCATTCCATTGCATCAGGTGCAGTGTCTTGTGTGAGCGAAGTATTTATATGTTTGTGTGACTACTCAGTAGATGTGAACCAATCTTCGTGATGTAGTTCATTAGGAACGTGTTTATTTCACAGGTTTGCACGAGATGTCAAGGAATTCGTAAACTGACCAATATAATGACACACAGAACTCTTGCAAAGTTCAGTGTGGTGTCATACTTGTCATGATACACAAAGACACATTGATTTCTTTCTAATTTCATACAGAAGGCCAAAAATGAAGCTTCACTCTTTATCTACTGTTAGCAGGTATACTTCGCCAAACACGTATTCCACATAATTAGGTACAAACTTTACAGATTTTTGTACACATGCATTGCTTGCTATGCTGCACACGTCATCATCTTTATGTCTTCAAACATAGTAAACGTATCTAAAGGTACCGATCATTGTATTTCATTGAAATATAAAAACATCGAACCATACATAGCCCGTTACAGGGCCGGACAAGCCTTTTGGTTTCCAGGAGGTTGAGGCTCCCAGATTTCCAGGCAGTCAGCACATGAAAGTGGTAAGGTTGTCAGCCCGGCCACCTTTACCCCCAGGAAATATTCCTGTACTCATTTCTGTTAAGAGGCTGAGTCGACCCCAGAGCCATAGTGCGACCGAAAGAATTATGTCAATGAAAAATTCCAATGACAGCATCGGGAATCGAACCCGCGACCTCCCGTTTTGAAGCACTTATTTTTGTATAAGAAGTTTGAAAATAAAGGAAACCCACATTCTGCCTTCATAAGAGTATTTCTTTAATTTCTACCGATCCCATGACAAACAACGTCTATTTTCCTACACGGAGACAACTTCTATAACGGAGAAGGAGTATGTTGTCTGTGCTGTACAAACTGAATATTTAAACATAAATCGGGTTTATTTTGATCTTTGAAGGGTGAAAACCAAATACATTGTTTCGCGAAACAGGTACTGTATATAATCAAAACGTTTCGCAGGCTTTATTTGTTTTAGAAACCTCATAGAGTGACATCTGGACTATAACTGATCGACAAACATAAACATCCATTTCTCTGGACAACACTCATTGCAAGTTTCGTTCTTGGAAGCACTAAATGCGGATGAACGAAAAGACGAGTATAAGCTTCTCATTGTGCATTCAGTCCACGCACTTGCTTCAAATAGCGTATAATGTTCACTCTTTTGTACTGTTTGTTTTTTTTTTGTACGAGGCGCACACAAATGGAACAAGTGGCTGTGTCCGTCTGTATGTCGGCGTACAGGTCTTCTTTAGTTGAAACACACAATTTATTTAAGTACGCAAAAATTAGTTGGTTGTTTTCTCAAGAGTACCGCGGATAATAAATTAGCGCAAATAAGCACAGAACGTTAACTCTGTAGTAAGGTCATTAAGCAACTCTTTTTTTGTCGACCAAGATACTTTATAAATTTGAAACAAACCTCAGTTATTTTTTTGACCGTGTTACGTTCCTGCCAAGCTGTTACGAATACCATTAACAGCCAAGCTGTTCTTCTACCCGCACTCTAATCTTTCTCCTCCTTTATATAAAAATAAAAATGCATTTCTGTTCAACCCACTTTCCTTTTTACCCTGTTTTTCTACCCTGGTGATCCTGCCCGTTATATTTGACGCCATGATGAATGGTGCAGGAGGCAAGGTGCCCCTGGAGAATCCCGCCCGCAGCGAGACGCTGCGACGTAAGAACACGCGTCGGGTGTCAAAATGAGGGTATTCCCGTGGGCACAGCTACGAAAACGTACAATTTCCTATGTAAATGGACGCCGTCAGGGGTCTCATCTAGCAGCAGTGGAACTTTAATACGTTGTACTGGATATAAAATCAATTCATCATATCACGACTGATCTACTTCAGTTTAAAATCCTTTATTAGAGACATGCGGGGTACAATTCTTGTTAATCCGCGTATAATAAAGGGTTTAAGGACATCGCTGATAGTCACATTAACCAGGACAGACCATTACAGTACAGTCTGTATGATCTGTAATCTCCTACTGATGCAGCGACATCATGGCTTGTTTCTCTGCCAGTCCTGGACGCCGCATGCCGGACGCAGTGTTTTGTGAAAACAATGAGAACAGTACGCTAATGTTCCCTGTGTCAAATGACCCGTGCTTTTTTGCTAAAGGAAATCCCATAAATTCCACACAAAATACATGAAAAAGAGTAATTTTTGGAAAGAATAACAACACACACCGTTATTTAGTACCACCGGTAGCACATGCAGTATTTTCTTGAAACTGAAAATACAGTCTATTGAAGAGGCCCGATTAATAACATGTGGACAAATTTTACTAAATTATTTTTGTTTTTTAAAATGGAGACTGCAATTATGATCAAAATATTCGAATATGTTGAATAAAGAAACGAAAACGAAGCGGGTGAAGCCTATTTCGATAAAGTATCGCGTCGCTGAACTGAAAATTCTTTTCATTTATCACACTTGCTTCTAACGCATTACAAGACTTAATAAATCTGTGAGCTAATGATTCCTGACAGTGTCGACACTTGATGAGATTCACATGTAACTTAACATCTTAAAAACCTTGCCACGTATATGAAAAGTATCAGTTTCGGTTCGGTAAGTCATTGTCAGATACACCGCCGGAAGATTTTCGGAATTCTACTCCGTCTGTCATGGAAAGCACCGTGAAAGTACCGTCAAGTAGACTATGTATGTCTTTTTCGAAATTAATGGCCAAAATTGATGATTACGAAATTCGCCATAAAAAGAGTAGCATCTTTGCTTTGTATTCGAGATATCGGCCTGGAGACCTTAAACCCTCATTCGCTCCAGACAAATACTGGGACAGAACAGAAAGTTAGGCCACGACCATTTCCTTCCACATTCTTGCCAATTCACGATTTACTGTCACCTAAACATTCAATGGGCACAATAAGCTATGGAAGACGGAACTAAATAAACCGTACGTAAACAAACAAACGAAACCATTCGTAATAATATTCCCGTATCACAATAGGAAATGCTGTGTAACGCCCGAAATCGAAACAGAATAGTACAATATGCCTACGTTCAAAGGTACATTTCCACCTAACTTCACTTTTACAGATGTTTTAAATTCCGACCAGCGCTGCAGTTGGCTGCAGGAGACATAATCTTACGTATCACAGCGGATTTCTCGGTCACGACTTCGATTCACCACAAAACAATAAACTTAAGGCATCTGTATGCAAGTGAGACGGCACATTTAACTGAGCGCTCTTATCCGGTTGTTTTCTTGTCGCTTCGATTATTCGCAGGTCCAGGTCCCACATCAGGGAGATACGAACAGCGAAGACCGGTTACATGAGTGACGTCCCCCCCACCTCCCGCCGGGGTTACAAGGTAATCTCATTCGGGCAATAGCCCTCTGCAGTTCCTCGTTGAACGTTCTTAAAGAACTGCGTTGTGAAATATGACACAACCGTAAAGCCGCTCCTAAGTCTTTACTCTGAAACAGTTTTCATTAGTTTAGACATTAATATTCAGAAATATAATGTCTGAAATGTCTGAAATAATCTTTCTTTCTTCTTAGTCCTTCCCTCTTCTAGCCACTTGTTCACAGCAGGTGTAGAGGGTTTTTGTAATTTCATTTGATTACACTCAGGCACTACTTTCACATTGTGATACTTGTTGACAAGACATGACAAAATAAGTTCTTTACAAAAACACTAATCACCAACAAATGCACAAAGAGAGTTTTATCACCAATCGTAACACACTCCTACATGTTTCGACCCTGATGAGTCATCTTCAGGGAGAGCTTTTCGTTACCGTTACACTAAGGTTGTGAACTGTCCGCGGTCCGGACTTCCAAAAACAACGCAGTACACAGTCACCAGCACATTCTCACTCAACTGTAAAGTGCAACCTTAGTGTAACGGTAACGAAAAGTACTCCCTGAAGATGATTCAACAAGGTCGAAAGATGTAGGAGTGTGTTACGATTGGTGATAAAACTCTCTTTGTGCATTTGTTGGTGATTAGTGTTTTTGTATGATATAGTGCACGGACATGGAACACATTAAATAAGTCCTTTAGTTTTACCTGCGTGATTTCTGGAACAATGTCGTGACTGGCACATAACAGAGCTAGGTGTTCATCTTTGTGCCATATACACTTACTTGCGATAAACACAAGCCAGCAGCCTATACCACAGCGTGATACGTTTGTTCTACTAAATCTCTTCCGATTTTTTGGCGTTCTTCTTCGCGTAGTGTAAATCGAAGTCGAATGTACATAGCTTGCTCTCAATACACTGAAACTGCCCGAAACAGGTGATCGTAACCACATGGTATACATGACGCAACGCCTCCATTGCTGTCTACCCACTTGTGTCGACAAAGCACACTGAAGATTACATGAGGATAAAGGAATGTGGGATTGTTTACACGGTCCGAAAATGCGGGAACACGGAAGGTATATGTTGTACAGTTTACATGGTGTTCTGAGCTCTATGCACGAAGGGGACAGGGAATAAGAAAGGATAGTTGAGAAAGGCGATATGCGAAAAAATCACATATACCCCGCGCGACCTAAAGCATATCATACGCAGTTTGTCGATCTTTCTTCATGTGGAAAAAAATATGATCAATTTAAACTAATCAGCCTTCGTGTTCTGAAAATTTATATCGCATTCTGGCGACAGAAACACACACTTAAAGGCAAGTTATTTTTGATCTGTCACCGCCCCCCTCCCTCACAGTTACAAACACAAATTAATAAGTCACAAACAGGCTACATAATTACAAAGTCAACAAAAGCCTCATACCATATACAGTCCAAATATCTCCTTTACGAATACATCTATTTCAGGATTCTGTGTCTCAAACAGCATTTTGGGCGAAATTTACAGTCTGCAAATAAACGTACATTTAGTGCCATATATCAAGCTTCTATGCGTTTCGTATCGTTTCGTAGTCCTTACCGCTTCTGCCTACTCACAGTAGGTATCGAGGGTGTTTATTTGCACTTCATCACACTCAGACACACACCACAGTCGTTAGGACTCCTCTGGACGAGGGATCGGTCCGTCGCAGAGACCTCTACCTGACAACATAAACACTAACAAGAGACAAACATCCATGCCTCCGGTGGGATTCGAACCCACGATCCCAGCAAGCGCTCGGCCGCAGACCTACGCCTTAGACGGCGCGGCCACTGGGATCGGCAAATTTCTATGCCCTGAGCACATTTTTAGAAAAATGCAATATATCGGTTTGAGCTTTATGTAAAGTAGGGTTTATACGGAGATTTCTTTTGGCGCTACGCAAGTCGGCCAGCCGTTACGACTGCTCGAGCCGCAAGGGCAGCCCGCCGGTGTGGGTAACGTCCAAAGAAATCTCTGTCAATACAAGACCAATAAGAGTCAAAATTGAACTCACTTTTAACAGCCTTTAGTGTCGACCTCCAAAGTAATCTGTCGAGTAGGTGCGAAGAATGAAACATGTTGTCAGACATTATGTATATGTGCTTACTTGATGCATGTAGCTACCTGAATATGGCCAAAATGTATGACCGACATATGTAGAAGCTCTGTATAATAAATACGTACATTGTGTAACTTGCTAGTAGTGAGTTTTGTGTGTTGGTGATACTCTAAAGTTCAAGCAGGTGCCACGTACAGTAACCGAAGTGCTTTGGATACTGTAGGATAATGTTAAAGCAGGTGTGATTTGAGGTTTCCGCGGTTTCGAATCCCGCTGAGGCCATGGATCTTCGCCCCTTAGGTTTGTTTGTGTTGTATAGGTAAGGACCTCTGTGACACGCTGATCATTCGTTCAGAGGATCCCATCGCGAGCGCGCGCCGGTGTGTGTGTGTGTGTGTGTGTGTGTGTGTGTGTGTGTGATCTATAAACCTCAAAACGAGGAGGCTTAGGCGTCATTTCAGTTGTTGCGCCACAGAAAAAAAAAGAAAGATAAAAAGCAAGAAAGTATCTATAGTAAAAATTCCAGCTTGGGTAGTGTAGGACAATTCTGGATATTCATTGTACTTAACTGCCTTAGTAAGACTGGCATTTTCTACTATACTTGTTGAATAAAATCTGTAAACCGAATGATTAATTCCACACGGTACAGTCGACATGCAAATTTCAATAAATGCGTTTCGCACGAAAGATCCTATCTACACGCATTAACCAACGCTGGTAACAGGAAATTACTTCATGTCATATCGCTGCATCAGTTCCATAATTATTCATTCGTTCATTTCCTGCGGGTATGAATTTGATTTTCATGATAGGTATACAACGGTAGGGGGTGTTGAAGTTCGCACTTGCTAAAATTGCATTCAAAAAGGTCACCCAACAAACTGGCTGCTACTGTACGATAATACACGTTGTGATGTTACTTATTTGTCCCACTTATACCGTATGTGAATGTGTCCGCATACAAACTCACTTGTTTATCTTTCTATTGTATTTATTAACAACCGATCCCCGTGGCCGCGAGGTCTAAGGCGTGGGTCTACGGCTGCTCACTTGTTAGGATTGCGGGTTCAAATCCCTTCGGGGGCATGGATGTTTGTCTCTTGTGAGTGTTGTGTTTTGTCAGGTAGAGGTCTCTGCGTCGGGCTGATCAATCGTCCTACCGAGTGTGGTGTGTCTTGGGTGTGGCCGTGAAGCCTCAGTAGTAGGGAGGCCGTGGCCCACCAGAAGCTGCTGCGCCATGGAAAAAGAAAATTAACTGACTGAGGGGTCTGCCCTTCGTCCGGGTTCTTCCTAAAATAACACGTACAAGAATTACTGAGTTGCTCAGCCGCGTTTCTTTTACTGCGGAGCATTAACATTTACTTAATGCCTGCAACAACAAGGATATGAAGTTCATATTCTACAGGGGTCCTTCATGGGACTTAACCTTTTAAAGCCTAGCGGTAACTTTACATACCACCAGGTTTAACATTAAAAAATTCTACGTGGTGCCCACATTGCGTTTATGTGTTTTGTACGGATCTCAGAACAAACAGCAACTTTTGCCTTATAAAACATTAAGAGACTGGTTTTTATAACCGAAGTGGAGAGTGTTTACAGCGCGGTACGCACTGAGTCCTTATATAAAACAGATACGCTTCGTCTTTAAAGGGTTAAACTTCACAAGCAGCGTAACAAGGAAATTTTAACACTTTAATAAAAAAAAATTAAACCACTACGTGAAAGCTCTGCGCTACAAGCTGGAAAGTCGCGGATTTGATGCCAGATGGTGTCCCTGGAATTTTTCATTGACATAATCCTTCCAGCCGCACTAGCCCCTGGGGTCGACTCAGCCTCCAACAGAAATGAGTACCAGGAACATTTCCTGGTGGGTAAAGGCGGCCTTTTGTGCCGACTGTCTTGACATCTGGGAGCCTCAACCTCCTGAAACCGTCAGGGCCTGTCCAGGCCTGTAATGGGATTGCTTTACCTTCACCTTACTATATGAAAGAAAATTTGCAACTTGAACTATGCGAAAGTAAGACAACACTTAGGCGGCTCTCAAAGAAACAGAATATTACATTGTGAAAGAATCGACGTTGGTACTCACATAACCTGGGACGTTACACCAGGTCGAAAGGTAAATAATTACAGATGTTTCGGTTAAGCGTATTACCACCATGTTCAGGGCCGAAAAGTTTACGTGTACTCTTCTTAGACTGCCTGATCTTGAAGATGGAGGCACGAAGCTCCTCCGAATCATCGGTGACTATTACCAGTCTACATGACGTAACATCCCACATAAGACAACACCGCTGTGAGATACTCAAATCTCACATTTAATTCACGTTGCTCAGGGCAGAATTCAGTGGCGAGTTCTTTTCAGCTAACTAATCCACATTCGGTTTCCACACGAGGGGTTCTGTTCTATGGAATTAGTGAGTACGTTAGAAAGTTGGTTACTTCAGTCCGAGTCACTTCAAAGGGAAGGTCTTTAAGTCAGCCGATCAGTTAGACAGTCAGTCAGTCAGTCAGTCAGTCAGACAGCCCATCTTGAAGTTCAGTCCCTTTGGGCACTCGCAACTAGATTTTAAGCCTCCAGTCAAAATCTAACAGTCATAATCATCGTCGGGCTGTAGGCGTTTCACATGTATCTTACTCAAATATGATGGATTTTTTAAAAGTTTTCTTTTTTTTTTTGAAAAGCAAAATATAAAGGTTACTCGGAATTGAATAAAACTGCAACAAACAAACAAACAAAGGGTTCCTTCCAACTAACAAAATAATGCCCTCCAGACAGACTGCTGTGCTTATACTTTGAAAGTATCTTGACTTTATATTGCGATGAAATTGTTTAATTTACGCTGTACTCAAGGCAATTTTTATGCAAAAGAAAAACAAGAAAATGATTTCATAGTAGTAAATGGAGAAGTCACATTGAAATTTTTGCCGGGTTTACGTAACAGCGCACCTTATATCAGCTTCGTTTATAATATCTTGTTAGGAAAGTCCAAAGGAATATGGCTGCATGAGCATACAACACTTTGATAGCGGAAAACAACAGTATTATATACAAAACTGCAGCTCGTACCGCACAGAGAACATAGTTCGGCTTTGTTATAACAAGACAGCAAATCGTGTACGCTGTCACGTAACACACAGACTTTAACAAGACGTTCTTCGCTTTCAAAAGACACCTGGTTTCACGGATTACACGTAAATATAATTTCATTTACACCTTTCCAGCACCAATTTTCAAGAAACTTAGTACTGTTTAACAGCAATGTCCCCAGACAGTTCATCTAAAATTTCAGCCACACCGCACAATAAACGTGCAAAGAAAGACTATAAATTCATTTGCCCCCCTAAAGTAAAGAAGGGCTTGGACAAGTTTTACGAAATGTGCCTTTACCGACTAAAGTCCTGTATACATCTCCTGTACCGAATTATATGCAGAAAAGAAGAAACGTATAGAATATAGGTACACATTCATTCACGTCCGCAAGCAAAGCATACCTTCCACCGCACAGATTATGTGGTGATTTCCTACGTCAAATTTAACCTAAATCAATCAACAGATGTGTAAACTAGGGTAAAAATCAATTTACGCCTTCGGATCCTGAGCACATCTAATTTCATGAAAATCCGACACTGTTTAATCTCTGACACTGCGTCACAGACAGGCAGATGGATGGACGTGGTCTCTACATAAGACGTTCTGTTTTCCTTCGTAAGGAACGCCCGAAAACAAATCGAAAAACTATGTGCAACGAAATTGCCTTTATTTTGTCTTACAGTGTTGCTTCACTGGCCGTGCACACATCGAAAAAAAAAAAATGTAGTAACCGCAAACCAACTGCCTACGCAGGAGATGCAATTCATAACTATGCCTTGCTTCAGTGCGACACGTTATGGCTCATAGACCATGCTTAAATAAGTTCCAGTAATGGTAGGCGGTACACAAGGCTTACTCGTTCACGTACAGTGAAACCTCCCTATAACGAACCTGCAAGGGACCGAAACATTTTTCCGGTCCAGGAACGTTTCGTTTAGCCCTTTAAAGACGAAACGTATCTGTTTTATATAAGGGCTCAGTGCGTACCGCGCTGTAAACACTCTCCACTTCGGTTATAAAAACCAGTCTCTTAATGTTTTATAAGGCAAAAGTTGCTGTTTGTTCTGAGTTCCGTACAAAACACATAAACGCAATGTGGGCACCACGTAGAATTTTTTAATGTTAAACCTGGTGGTACGTAAAGTTACCGCTAGGCTTTAAAAGGTTAATACAGCTACTTGATGTATGAATCCTGGGGACTCCAGATCATCGGGACTGAAAACGTTTTCCGCTAAAGATAGGTTTCCGCTATGTCCAGCTTCCTTTTAAGATACTTCTCTATTATACAAAGTTGTGCAACACATATGTAAACCTTGGACACCTCATAACTACTACATGTAGGAATGCCTTAACTGATCTTCCTGATGATGGCCTTATAGCCCGAAACATGTCTGAGGAAAATAACGTACAGTTGCGATTCACAGTTTCTGTGTATGTAATTGGTTTGTACCTGTATTTTTTGTAAGATTTACAAAAAGCACATTAATTCTAATAATAAGGACCCACACAGTCTCCGAAATTTGTGTTTATAATTTTATTTTACCCTCAGACGACGGACAAAAGTACAAACAGTAAATGATTTCGAAAGATGATCAGTCAAGACGACTCTTCACCATGCATTTACGTCATGAACTGAAACTCATAATGAACTTAGAGATTCTGAACTGACATCCCAAGTAACCTACAGGCTATCATTAGCCGCAGAGAGAAAAATGAATATGGTGACAGTGGCAGAGTGGAATTTTATTAGCGCAGATTTATAAAAAGGCTTCAGTCACCCCGCCTTTACATCCGTCAGTGTCTGCACGACTCAGTGTCTGAATATTTCATTCTAACAGTTCCACTGTAAGGAAATTTACACAAAAGTTGCAACATACACGACAACTTTCTTAGAAACTGTTCTGAAAATCATTCTTAAAAATCTAATTTTTATTTAATTTCGCCGACTTCCCGGAGAATGAAGTTAAGAACGACACCTTATGCAGCAGAAGTTCCAGAACTTACTTTATTAATTCCAGGTACGGTTATATTGCATAGCTGCAAATGAATAAGAGAAACTTTCTTTGTAAGTTATTTCCTTGCGAATCTTTGTCCCTGGATTGCCCTGGATTAAAGTCCACACTAAAACAAGCCAAACTCAATGAATGATGCTGTGACGATGTCATTAAGTTGGAAGTGTCGAGGATTTTAATAAATGATTCTGCCTAAAGCAACCCCTGGTAGTTTCTTAATGTCTTATATATAATTTGATAAGACGTGTAACGGTCTGTAATGCTGTAACGTACTGCCCACATACAGCATTAACTGACTGCTTTTTATAACTTGGAGTGTTTACTGCGCGGTACAGACTGAGTCTTTAAATATTTCAGTTTAATCTCACTCTTTAAACTGTTAATCACAAAGATATAAAACAGCAAAGAAATATCCGTCAATCGTAACGCCTGTAACGCTTCGATGTTGGAGTTTCATGAACCGCCACGTAAATGCACAGAATTGTGTTTTCTGCGCAGTATGATCTGAGCCTGCAATAGAATTCAGCTTTATTTACGTGTTTTGTATGAATCTCAGAACAAACAGCGATGATTTCGCTGTAGAGCATTAACTGATTGGTTTTTATAACCGAGATGGAGTGTGTTTACTCTGCGGTACGAACTCAGGATGTACTCTAATTCAGCGTAATTTCAGTCTTTAAATGGTCAAACACAAAGATATAAAATAGCAACGAAATATCCTAAACAAAGTTCTCTTTGGTGTAGTTTTCTATTTAAGGCCGTGCCACGGCTCAGACGGTTAGCAATATTAACGGCGCCATTCTAATTTCTATGAAAAGCGACAACATATTGTACTTCCTTCCAATGCCGTATTACCTTATAAATAGCTTATTCAGTGTAGGATGAATTAAACTTACCCTCAAATAGCTGCCTCGAACACTGGACGTATAATTACGGTTAAATATTTCAGTGCATTTCTCCGCGTCTCGGCGAAGAACATGGCGGTTGTCACAAGACATGTCCAGTTCGTTTCAATCCTACCCACTTCATAATCATCCTTAGCTGGCATTCACTTTGCAACTTCATTAGAATGTAAAACGGCACCACAAAGGCAATATTATAACACTTTTAAAGGATTCAGCACTTCGCTACAGGAACAAGCACGTAACAGCACACTTTACAAACACATTAAAAGTAACTGACGCACGAGCTATATTCCACTTTCACGACGCCATTATGCACACGACTGCAACTAGAAGGAGGGGGGGGGGAGGGGAAGTCATGCTGCCCATCGCCTTACACCTGCTTCCCCTCTCCGCCATGAAATCACTATAGGGTGACATCTACTGATCAGACTTGATACAATTATTTTCTGTTGCTTACTGACGGAAGAAAATAAATCAATACGTTGATATATTTGTAACAAATATTATTAGGGCCTTCATGCATATTGACATTACATTGTTATTAAACAAGCTGAATTAGAATTCTTAAAATTATACAAGTTCTGTGCCTTAATGCCACCAGATGTCTCTACTAATCAAGAGGAAAAACAGGTTCTTTCAGGACACGTGCACTTAGCCGCTGTCCTGTGCTCTTTGTAGCCCGGAGCGTTGAGTATTGGCCAATCAAAATGAAACTTCAGAGTCACTTCTATCTGACGTCATGTAGAATTAGTGGGGGATAAAGTGACATTGGATCAGGCATTTCTCCCCTTTAATTCCGTTCTCCTCTGCTAGCCAACATTTCACAACTGCTCCACATTAAACTGTCAGAGACCCTTCATATGTACGACAGACCTCGCGTGGCGCGTTCGCATCTGAACCTTATTTCGGCCGGATACAAAGCAAGGAATTCAAGATTCGTGAAGATATGAGGTCCTCACAGCCGTGTTACAGGAAGTTCAAGTCTTCTGGGATGTGACCCTGTGTCACTGGACAGTATGTTAAAGATGATCGAAGACTTGAATATTCAGTTTAAGATGCACTTGATTGTAAACTAGCTGTAAAATGAGGATTCAGATTTTCTGAGATAATAGGCTATGTCGTTTGGTCACTGGAGACCGACGTTTCGAAGGACCGTAGTACCCACTTTCGAAGCGTCGGGAACCACTCACACAACGACCCAGCGTCAACACAAACGACTTGAATCCCCTGAAACGCGGCTGTAAGAACCACATAGTCTGATATATATATATATATGTATATATATATATATATATATACGGAAGACAGTGTACTTATAATATAATTTAATTCAATTTGTTTTCCTGCAGCTGTAGCGGAGAAGGAAAAAGTTAACTACACACTTAACTAACGCAGTTCCATGAATTTTTATAGAATATAAAAAAGAAAATCAATACTTGTGCCTTCTTACGTAGACGTTGGTGCCATTTACATAGTACTGGCCTTTTACTGCGGTAATTGAAGGTTGAAGAATATTCACTTCCACCCGAAACAGGATATTATGTTCGTAGTCCTTCCCTCTTCTACCTGTTGACAGCATGTGTTGAGGTCGTTTATTTTCACTTGATCACACTCAGACACACACCACAGTCGGTAGGACTCCTCTGGACGAGGGATCGGTCGGTCGCAGAGACCTCTACCTGACAATACAAACACTTACAAGAGACAAACATCCATGCCCCCGGTGAGATTCGAACCCACGAACCCAGCAAGCGCTCGGCTGCAGACCTACGCCTTAAACCGCGCGGCCACTGGGATTGGCGGATATTATGTAACAAAGTCTAAATGCTTACTCATTGTTCCCACCTTAAAATTAAATACAAATAAAGATTACCATAATGATGGTGATAATAATGATATGGCAACACAAAATTAATATACATCTCATCGCGCTACAAATGTAATTCGCACAAAATATCTGAACACACATGACATTAAAATGTGAACAAAAAGAGAGGCATAAGGAAACTGCAGATAGTGACGTTAGTCCCAATATTTACTCCAACAAACGGACACAAAAACAGCACACAGACATATTTATGTATTTATACGTTTATTTACTTTGTGGTTTATATAATCACACTGTAATTCAGACTAAAGAGCGTGGAGTGAGAGGAGCACTAGTAAATAAAAAATTGGAAGGGACGCGCAAGGAAGTGGTCGTGGCCTACTTTCCGTGGACTGGCTGACGAGAAGAACTTTATACATACCACGTATAAGACTCAAGGCTTATAGTCTGTGACGCTGTCTCGTTGGGGGGAGTAGTTCCCAACGTTTCAAGCGATCGTAGTGCCTCAATCGTCAGGAATTTCACTTAGTTTACATATTTCATATACATTGTAAGTAAGTGATGCACTATATGGCTCCCGTGAATACACTTGCGCAACTGTAAATAGTTTTTTGCATTAATTACTTTCCTTAACCCTTCAAACCTTGTGATTATTATATGCACCCCCGGTTTAACACTAAAAACTAGTCATTCTACGTGAAGTGAACAGTGCATTTATTTGTTCCACATAATTTTTAAATTAAACAGCCATTACTGCATTACAGAACACGAAAACGCACTGTATTTTCTGTGTGATACAAACTGAATCGCGTTGTTTTGTTACCTGATATACTTTCAGCTGTATAAATTCTTTAGCATGACAGGGAATGGTTTTTTATTTCTTTAAAGATGTAGCTGCTGCCGAAAAAGGTATAATTACTCGAATGGGACCGGAACTTTGTCAGACATTTTGAGTGGTTAGGAATTCAAGAAGACCCTTTCATGGTCATTTCATGGCACTACTGCAACACTCACGGGAAGGAACGGAGCAATGGTAAGGCAAACCTAAGGCAGTGTAACTGCAAACCTTGCGGATATTCGAACTGGCAACCTCCTGCATGTAACTACCTCATCCATTTCGGATCATAACATGTGTTTCTACATGGTCGTGTGTAAGGGCCTTGTGAGTAACAGATGAGTGCTGTCGCCACGAGACGTTCACATTTGCTGGTCCAAACAAATTTCTATCGATTTCCGTAGCCAGGTTTCCTACAAATGGAATTCCACCATGCATACATTCTTATTACCCACACGGCCTTAAGTGCATTCTACTACAGACAAGGCTTTTCTTATGTGAATGGTCTTGTGTGGAAATCTGTCTTTCCGCCCCCACACACACACACACAAACGTGTGTCACTATTATTAGTAGAAGAAAAATATGGCGGCTTGATTCCATTACGCATTCCTGTCACATAGTGCTAGGGAAGTCTGAGTCCGTCCCTCTGTATGCCCGAGTGTTTAACCTAGAACTTCATAAAGTGACTTCGATTAAGTTCTATACTAAGTCGACACCAAAAATCATTACGCAAGCGTGCCTTTTGTTTGTATCGGTAAAATTTGGGTTTTAACTTACAGAAAGTTCAGACAAGGCTGCACAGGTTTTATCATACCTGACTCTTACACAATAAATGACTACACGCTTACAACGTGCGTAACTTCGTACAACAACAGTTTGAAGACTTTGCTTTAGTGTGAATATAAGAATCAGTACAAAGGAAACGTAGTTATCGAATCTCTGTGATGCTTGGAGAGGGAACTGATTCAAGACAACAGTTTCATCTGCAATAAATTAACTTAATTGCCGATGTAATAAGGAAAGTAACACGCAATGTATTTTGAAAATACTTTTACTAAATTAAAATACAGCTTTCTGATTTCGTCCAGTTATCTCCTGACGAATGCCGTGATAACGCTGCTGGATGTATCCAAAGCATTTGCTCGAAACATCACGGCAATTAAAGCTTTGTGAAAATTCCAGCACGCGTGGTCATGACTGCCTCAAATTCAAATATCAAAACTGCCAAACCTTAACATTCTTTGCCAAGGTGTAATACAGTTTACATTTCTTTTTGTAGCGCAGCAGCCCAAATTGGGCATAGGCCGCCTCATTCCTTGAGATTTCGATCACACACAGACACACGCCCGGTAGGACTCCACTCTACGGCTGATCAGCCAGTCGCAGAGGCCGCTACCTACACAACACACAACAAAGGCGATAGAAAAATATCCACGCCCTCAGCAGGATTCGAACCCGTGATCCCAGCAATCGAGCGACTGCAGAACTAGCCTTAGACCGCATACCCACCAGGATAAGCAAATAGTTTACATAGGGTGTTTAAATTCAAGTGCAATGTGCGTAAAATTTCCTGCCGTACAAAGGCACCAAACATTTATGTGACCACCAACTCAAGCCTTTCACTGTCAGCATCCAAAAAATCAAGAGGATAGAATTATTAACGGCGTTTTAAAATTTCGATTTGATTCAATCTGAATTTCAGGACTGAATCATAAATAAATATGTTTACAGAACACACTGCCGTTAATATTATCTTCGGCCACTTGAAGGAAGTTACGGAAGACATGAAAAAATGACAGGCAGCAGTGGCATAGCTAGGTTTTCTGGCGTACGGGGCGAGTAATCACAATGGTCGCCTCTAACAGAAATTAAGAACTTTGAAACTCATCGTAATAATTTATGGAATTTACTAATATTTGTCTCGATAATTTAAAAGTTGTTGAGCATGAAAAATAATTTTTTTTTCATTTGAAGTATTTAACTATATTTTGCTACCAACTTGCCTGCCCTTTGGACTCTTGCCCCCCCCATGGCGACCGAACCACTCGCCCTCCCCTCATTAGCAATGCTGCTGATAGGCACTGAAATACAAATATGGATACAATTAACGCTAGGGTTCCAGGTTTTCATATTTCATAAGGGAAAATGAAACTGTAGTCATGACCTATTATAGACAAAAAATCACTCCTTGCTCTTACTTCGTAACGACAAACATTAACACCGTCGACAAAAACGCCCCAAATAGGACAAGATTCTGACGTACTTCCACTTACTTTCTATTCTGATAACCAGCTTCCACACCTCCTTCGCTCAAGAGAATTAACCATCCAAATTTTATACCTTGTGTACCTTGAAAAAAATACACGTATCATGCAAAACCTATTGAAATATTCATTATTTGAATATTTCAACTCCTGTACGTGATACATATACACAACTCACAAAGTTCCATCTCGTGTAATTAATTACATTGCTCATAACATTTCCGAGAAATTTACATTTTATACCATGTTTAATTTCCTGTTTTAGGAAAATTTGTCACAAGTTGTGCCTACCAGATCTGTGTAAACCCTACAAGCCTCCCAGGCACAAAAGCTAGACTGTGAGACTGTGAAACATACTTCATAAAATATGATACGTTCTTCCCATGAATATTAAAGCAAACACAAAGCATAAAAGTTTTATGTCAGTATATACGTTCCTGTAATTTTTTTCTACGAATTATTCTTTTCGAACTCTTTATAATTTGAATTATTTATACGTATATTACCAAAATGTAAGAACTCGACGTTAGAAATGCTCAACTAAGTCCCGTATTATTCCACACTCCTTCTGTACATATACCTTACAAACACCTTGTAGTCCTTCGGCGTACCAAATTCAATTTGGGATTTCCAATCTCAGTCTCAAGGGTATAAGCTCTGATCTACCTCCCTGCTTCTTTCTCGAAGAAGATTTTTCAGTGATGGTTATATGTATTTCGTACATAAACGTACATATATACTGGGGTAGGCCACGAGAACTTATATATGACGAGTAGACATATGCACTTAAATTAACCTGACTTGCAGATAATCCGATTACAAAACAGAAGGTTTTGATATGAAATGTCCACGTTTCTTCAAAGCCTTCAGTATGAAGACATACCAAGGCTGGCAAAAACTGTAGCAAGTCACTCTGTAGAGGGGATTTCTCACTGAGAATCTTATGGTTACTCACTGCTTGTGGTACAGTTCTGTCTGTGTTGAACAGCACCAGGTATTAATTTGTAAGGGAGAGCTGCTTAAAATGGAGTTTACAAAAAACGCCACATGTTGAGGTACTGGCTGTCTGTTGAGTGTTTCTTGTAGAAGCGTCGGCCTTTAACGGTTGGATGTTCACGTATTACATTTCTGTACCTTACTTGCATTTAAAACATCCGTACATTACTCTTAGCTTTATTAGCTATTACTGCCTTACCCCGTCATTTTAATTACCAAAACGATATATATATATATAACTGTGAAGTGAAAATCCTACAGCAAATAACAAACTGTTTTCACACAAATACAATAAGGCCGAAGTGACGCAGTGCATTTTAAATACAAATGAACAGATGTGACAAACGACATCACATTTTTATGTGAAAGCAGAAAATGTACTAAGCCTCAGGAAAATGACCACGAGGAAAAAGGCAGTGGATTAGGATGCGTACACGTAGGACAACCTAATGCAATTTTCCAGGTCAATGAATTTCTATGGAAAAAATGAATAACGCTAAAGGGCTTTCCTTGTACGAAGCTTCTCCATTATAAACACGAGAATTTAAGCGTTAATTATGCCGTATATCCAAAAGTACTACCGCTTTTTATCCAATCCGCATATTGTATTTTGCTATTTATTATTTCTGATTTCCGGTGTCTCAAAAACAGACCAGCATATGCAAATGGCTACTATTTATGTAAATACTATTGTTTCCGGTTACAAGTGTTGTGCAAGAGTATTCCTATTTTACTTGCGGTTTATTGAACGACGCTATAAGTAAATCGGTTTTGGCCTAAAAAGCGCCGAAACTTTGGATGGTAGTGAATTACGAATGGGAAGGAATGTCACGTCTCGTGATTTTCCTGAAGCAACTGAGAAAAACCAAAAAGAACTTCAGTCAATATACTCGGTGTGGAACCTGACACCCCCCGAATATTCTTCAGTGTAGTCGCCATTTGGGGTCACTTAACGTCTCCCCTGAATATGCTTGCACTCACTTCCGAATTATTGGTCACAGACTGGGAAAGTCTTTGCTACATTCTGTGGCGAATGATCAAGATCGCCGCACTTAAATCAGTGTGTAAACTCAGTGCCGCACGAGATGACAGATCGAAATTGAATTCTACATGAGATTTCAGGTTCTCACAGCGACTCTAATGAAAATTAACCTTCTGGAACATGATGACGTGAATATTGGTACAGACCTATAAGTACAAATATTCCGGAGGAGTTAGCTGCCTCCATCTTCAAGGTACTTCAGGGTACTCTGAACAGGGAGGAAGCGCGTTTCTTCAAAACGATTGTACTATAAACTAATCTACATGGCTTCAAATCGCAGTGGAGTATAACGTTTATTTCTACATACAGAAAGCAACGGCTACCATAACTGTGGTAGGAGAAGATGTTCCATTTCCTCTAAACCTACGAACCCGCTAATGGACAGATCTTGAGCCGGTTCTACTCAAACCAGCTGTCTTCTTAAGATCAACCCCGTTCTCGATCTTAGAGGCCACATTTCCCAGTACGCTGTCCAGACAGCTTTTCGAATAGTGAGGCGGTGTTTGTAAGTTTTTCTCGAATAGCAGCGACGTTATTGCCCCCAATATAAAAGAATATATCAGTATAGGCCCATTACAAGAAATCCAAAAACTCTATCTGTATATTACAGACAGTTACTTCCAAAATTTCTTGAATTATATCCAAAACAATTCGATATATTTCAGTGGCCGCACGGTCTAAGGCGTATGTCTGCGGCCGAGCGCTTGCTGCGATCGTGGGTTCGAATCCCACCAAGGGCATGGATGTTTGTCTCTTGTACAGTGTTTGTGTTGTCAGGTAGAGGTCTCTACGACGGGCCGATCCCTCGTCCAGAGGAGTCCTACCGACTGTGGTGTGTGTTTGAGTGTGACCACGTGAAAATAAAAACCCTCTACACCTACTGTGAACAAGTAGGTAGAAGAGGGAAGGGCTACAAAACGAAACAATTCGAGATATTTTTGCTATTATTGCCTATTTGTGTTCATAACGTCCCTGTAATTTTAACGTGTTGTTCAGCTGGTGTTTAAGAATTCCGTAAATTATAAATGACTATCTGAGGTACGTTACTTTAAAATTATAAATTTACTTTATATCTGGCAGGTTTCACAAAACATTCATAGTATAAATTACATACTTTGTGACACCTGACGGAGCAGAGCTCATAAATCAGAGATGGTCACAGAAAAGGAACAAGCCTGAAGCCTTAGCAAACGAGTTTCATATCTGCAATACAAATTTCTCGGAACGGCACTTAGCTACACGCAATATTCATACAGCAATACAGCCTTTCAAATACTACACCGAGGAATCGACACTAATGACTACGGATAATGTTCAGCTTTTACACATACTACCAGCGTCCCGCGCAACACCCAACTGGCTTGCAACTCGTCTTCATTTTGTTCCTACCAACAACAACAACGCGTAACAAGAGGCTGGATAAAAGTGGATACAGAGGGGCTTCATAAGTTTTACCCTTGGTCAAATCAAGGAGAAGGAGACAAGAGGGGAACATACGATCTTGATATAAAAAAAGACGTGTGTGTAAAACATCAGCCATAATTGATAAAGGAAAGAGAACTGTCATAAGCCGTCTGATTAGATGGGTTTGTAGTATTAAAAAGTATTTCAAAGAAATTCATAACATTTAGCAGACATCACGCTTTCAGCCGACCAGGTTCTCTTGGTTGAACCACACTTGTGTTCCACGAGGTGCACACGAACTGCTGCTCAAATTTGCACTGGTAACGTGTATCCCCAAGGGATTGTCTGACGACCAGAATTATGAACAAAACTGAACATAATTTTGTTTCGAGATCCCTTGAGATTCATAAACGGACAATCAAGAACAGCTTCAGAAAGGTTCTCCTCTACTCACAGAAATAGTTCGGTTGAACAGTAGGGCTAGGAGACTCATGAAATTAGGTCTCGGTCTGTTCAGGATGAATGCAACGTGCTGAACAGTGATATGCAGCTGAACAGCTAACGTTCAGAGTTCGCCGAACGTGAACATTTTTTAACCTATGAGGATCCTGGACTGTAGGCCTAGTAATATTATTTCTTGCTTTGGAAGTTTGTCACACTAGTGAAAGAAATATTAAAATATGAAATATCATACAAGGTTTTAAGAATCCTTCGTGATTTTGAATAACAAAAAGGGATAGACTGAAACACGTATGAATTATTCAAATGAAAGTTCGGAAGATGGATTCAAATTTCTTAGGACACATAAAGTTCTTATACCAAAAGAAAGGAAAGAAAGGAAGCGGGAATGGAAAAATAAAAGGAGAAAGCAATAATTATTGCAATAGTGAACTGATTGATGAATAGGGGAGTATGGAAAAAAAGAAAAGTGTAACAAATATTCCATGAGATGTAGAAAGTAAAAAATTAAAAGTACAGTAAGTAAGAAAGAAAGACACATAAAATAAACAAAAAGACCTAGAAAAAACCGAAAGGAAACTGAAGGAAAATAATGGAAAGAACAGAAGAAGAAAAACCAGCATAGGAGGGAGGGAGGGAAGGAAGGAAGGAAGGAAGGAAGGAAGGAGGGATCGAACGAACGAACGAGCGAGCGAAAGAACAAAGGAAATGAATGAATGAATGAATGAATGAATGAATGAATGAATGAATGAATGAATGAATGAATGAATGAAGGAATGACTTAAAAACGTAATACGTTACTAAAAACAGGAAGATAACAGGAAGGAAACAGACAAGGGGAACACACACACACACACACATATATATAAATCCTAACTGTAGCCGCGTAAACACACAGGATACCCACTTATATTAAAGCATTGTGCCAGATTCAGCTCAACTTTATCATTATTTCGTAAAGACATTAGATGGCACAGACAAAACAGCTTAAGAGCAGCCAGTACGTGTGCGACAGCATGTGTTACAGCCACAGATGTTGTCAATTCCAAAACCAAACCAAACCAAACCAAACCAAACCAAACCAAACCAAACCAAACCAAACCAAACCAAACCACGGATTCGTTTGGTTACTGTCATCAGCTTCAGTAAGCATTTTCTCTCTTTGAAAGACTGAGAAGTGTTAATAATGAAAACAACCGCCAGGCATTTACAAAACTAACAATGTTTAACGACAGCATACTGGAAAAATTAGCAATAACTAATGTAACACACCATATGAATGAGTTGAAGACTTTAATGTAAAGATTATAAACTTTATCAAGATAGTAGAAATTATGATATCTTCAAGCCATCTGAGCAGAAAAGAACACTTATTTATGACACACGTTAAATACCAAAATTATATTGCGACAGGGAAACATGGACACTAACAACTGGTGAGAAAAGAATGTTTCCAACAGTCACGCAGTTCAGGAGACTGAGGCGAGAAAAACACTTGCGGATTGTGGACAAGAAATTCAGAAATTACAAAAACACTACAAATTCCACAAATACCAGAATTTGTAAAGCAACACAAAACAGATGTACAGAACAATTTGACAGGATGGGCTGTGAAGGGATTTCAATAAGGACCTTGAAATCTGCACAAAAAGGAACAAGAACTTTGCGGTAACTTCTGAAACGACGAAATTTTTCTGATCTGCAATATCTGTAACGGGTCTCAACAGGCCTAACCCAGGAAGCGGTGACGACTAAGATCAAGACAATAATGATAAACAATGAGTTATATGAGATCAGCATGTTCATACGTCAGTACACACACTTAAACGGCTACTCGGGTACAAGCGTCTTACAACGTCCAGGGGCAAATTTCAGTTATCAATTTCAAGACACATCCATAAGTTGGATCTGCAGTAACGCGCAAACCTAGCAACCCTAAAGCTCCAGCCCTAATTAAATGTCAGGGTCGGCTGTCCTAAAACTCTTTTCTCTAATATTTTACTGCTACAGACAAATCTCGCGACGTTTTCACCTTAAACATGTCCGTGGCCCGTCATTCATTTTTCTTCCACTTTCCTCGCAGTTCCGTGGGCTAAAAGTGCAACGCCCTGAATCTGCATGGCGAAGGTACACATTTAAAATCTCAGCCATATTACCGAGTATCTCCACAGAAATTTTCCTGTTTCTTTTCGGTGTCTAAAGACAAGTGATAGGCCATTCGTTTAACCCTTTAAAGACGAAGCGTATCTGTTTTTTATATGAGGACTCAGTGCGTACCGCGCTGTAAACACTCCCCACTTCGGTTATAAAAACCAGTCTCTTAATGTTTTATAAGGCAAAAGTTGCTGTTTGTTCTGAGATCCGTACAAAACACATAAACGCAATGTGGGCACCAAGTAGAATTTTTTAATGTTAAACCGGGTGGTATGTAAAGTTACCGCTAGCTTTAAAAGGTTAAAACACTCCCATTCCTTGCCTAATCATAATTCATGATCATATCTTTCATTCCATGCCGTTAATATTCATACATAAAAGAATGCAGTTCTACCTTCGTTGGTGTGCGTAAACTGAAACTGGGTGTGGGTGAATGAGTCATGTTTTCTGTGAGGCAGACGGTGAGGCCAAAGAAACAGTTGAGCATCTCATGTGCTGTATGTAAGGCACGAACTGATAGTCAAGAAAGAGTTAAGCAACGAGCATACATAGAAATGATTGGGCGCGATTGATGCCTCCCCCTGCAGGGTGGTTAAAGTATATAAATTTGCATGGAGAATAGAAAGGGGAAGCACAGGGTAGCGGTTTTGAATAGCGGACTATTAGTAAGAAGTGTAGTTATATGTAACAATATTTTACAAATAATTTCTTTGCAATTTTGAATGCAATAATGATTTTGAGGCTAATCTGTTTAACACCACAATTGGCGATTCAAACATACTGTTGTAAATCAAATTACTAACCAGATACCACAGTACTTAGTCAGAAAAGAGCATAATAATGTGCAACGTAATTATGAAAATTTCTCAAATAAAACCTGCAAATATTAATTTGATCTCCACTTGATAGCATGTAAAAATGTTGTATGACCTGAGACTTTTTTTTTAAATTGGTCATATTTAACTTTACTTTCATTGAAGGTATGCGCCAAGATTTAAGAAAGTGTTCTTCCAAACAAACTCATAACAGAATATTCAGTCCAACATTTTTATTAGCACAAGAAAAGAATGAATAAAAATTTAAAAAACTGACCTCTTATAACAAAGAATCAGAAAATTAAAGCACGTAGTACAACACTGCATTAACTGACGGTGCCATTCAACTACACTTCAAGAAACTGTAAGCAGTTAAACAAAATATTCATTAAGTCCGTGTTAAATTCAAATATTCAACTCAATGCGCAGACAGATAACTATAAGTATGTTTGTCGGTAGCAAGTACTGACTGCCAGAAGCAATGTAGAGTTTTCCAGTAACATTCAGTTAAAAGCTAACCAAGAAATCTAAGGCAAACCGACTGTTTTTACATATGACGAAAACTCAATTCAATTTATTATTCGGAGTTTGTCAAAGACTCCATCCCAAGTTTGTGCACCTGTATTTTTGTGTTATTCATGGTACACTGGAACTTTGTTTCCTTTATTAACCAATGCTACATGAAAATGTTTATTCAGCAGTCACATGAGACCATAAAAATGAAAGAGAACACGGCGTGTACCGCAAAATGATCAGCTTAAATACACACAACAAGTATTACTCTACGCTCAGAATTAGATTTTGTTCGATACACTTTCGAGTGTGGAAAACGTGTATTCAACTGATGTAGGATAGGATCCAGAGGCGAGTTGTATAATCTTGGCGTAGAATTTACAGTTCTCTACTTTAGTAAACACACAATCCCTGAATGGGGCAGAGATGTGTTTTAAAAGATTTCAGACCCTCATTTGTCAAGAAATTACCCGCCTTTTGCTACATTCAGAGAAGCGCGCCACTGCTCCATATCTTCAGCAAGTTAAACCGAGTTCACATCCCGTTTCTGTAAAAATCATGTTCATATTAACCGCCCTTTTGCGACGGGGTATCCAACTCTTCTTCAGGCTTTCCGAATACAAGGCGATTGTTTGCATTTACAACCTTCACAGGCTTTCCACATATTTTGCCTAGGCAATCGTGCCATACTTGATCATGCTTATTATGTCTGATGATCCAACAGTTCCTCTTTCTGCATATTTGTCTCCCCTGCCGGAAGGGTTTTTAATTTATCGGGCCGTGCGGTGCACCGAGGCGGCAAAACATGAAGAATTAAGGCCCGTACAATGCACCGAGGCTGAAATTTAAGGGTTAACTCTCACTTATACCATGAAAGTGGGCAAGTACACAGATGAGCAGACACAGCAACAGACAGACAGACAGACAGAGACAGACAGACAGACATAAATGCAGACGGACAGTTGTGACGCCCAATCCAGTTCCTGACTCTGTAGTACGCACTATGAGGTACTGTCCCCGTACGATTAGTTTTTGATACTGCTGGACCATACATTGGCCTAAACTGCTATGTATAAGATCAAGGAAAGATAAAATAAAAACTATTCTCTGTGGTTGATGAAGCTAGCAGATAAACATATTGTAAACTACAGTTCTTAGACAATGGTGTAACATGTGAAATATCACTGATGTCCATTTGGAGTTTTACATCGTCACTGAGCATACATACAAGACGTTTCAAAAGCTTTTGGAAGTTTTTGAAACGTCGCGTGTGTATACTCAGTGACAATGGAAAGACTCCAAATACACATCAGTGATATTTCACAAGATATACATAGCTCAGCCATATAGCAGTAGAATGACGGGACTCATCAGCTCCACGTCCCAGACGCTTTAACCTCGGACTCAAGTTTCTGTATAATACGCATACATTCAGCACGCTCTAATACATCCTACCGTTTCTCTTACAGTATTTTAATTGGAAACTGAAAACATTCCAAATAACGAGGTATGTTCTGACAACTGAACGTCCTATAAGGACATCGCTTACTCAGGTCCTTTTGTCAAATCACCACATTACTCTGACAGGAAGGGGATTGAGTATCATAGGTTCCACAACTTGCCTTCTGGTTTCAATTTCGTTAACCAGAGCTGACCAAGGTTCCGTCTGAAGGGACGTGACCCGCAGTGTGACCGCTGTCACAGCTTTCATTGGAGATCAGCCAAGAGGATAGGCAGACAGCCTGACCAGCACTCACAGCCACAGTCGCAGGGGAAATGGGGAAATCAAAACAGAGACGGAGGTGGAGGCCGAATTGATGTACGTCACAGAAGGGTCTGCGGACAGATAGGATTGAGTGACGCCTGGAGTGACGTTATTCGGGGCTGCAAACATTCAATATCCGATTGCCAATAAATTCAGTATCCATTACAGGGGTAACTACCGTCGATTATGATGGTCAATGCGATTCTCACTTTACTAACGACACTTTATAACCTATAATGTAGAGGTTTATGGAACAAATATGGTGCAGTAATCTGCATGAAACTCGAGTCTCATTATAACCACATTACTCTTTAGCGCCCGTTAGTGTCGTAGGTGTGCAAGCTCAGCAGAATTATGTTACAAACACACTTACTATTAAGCACTTTCGTTTCATCGCTCAGAATTGTTCTTGAATTCTTATCAGCCTTTCAAGTTACGTCCCTCAGGAGTTGTCACTCTGACCAACTTAGAGGTATGTACAAATATTCACGGTATATAAGTTGGTAAAGACATACTGGTTACCACAACGCAGGAATGGTCTTCAAGACTGCAAAGAGAAGATGGATCTGCCCATCCATCATAACCATAACCATCGGAGTTTAGTAAGTCAATGGGAACTTGACTATTTGTAACTAAGAACCGAGTAATACTGATACGGACATTTTACGTAATTAATAATGAGACGCTGCGAATATGGAATATTAAATATGTGATTATACCAGTAATAACTGGGACAACCGGAAGAGTAACAAAAAATTTGTAAGGCATACCAGGAAAACATTCAACAGATTCACCAAAAAAGATGGCTGTATTTGGAACATCAAGCATAATGCGGGAAATACTGTTACTTGAAGCCAGAGCGGTTCAAAAAGGCAAGTACCTGGAAAAAAAGACCTGTGGCAAAAGACGACGACGACAACATAATAATAATAAAAATAATAATAATAATGTTTTGTATGGCGTATTCCTGTGTATTAAAACTCCAATAAAGTAGAGTTTATTTCAAATCGGAGCAGACGCCCGAACAGTCATTCTGGTTCGTCCCTTGTCCTTTGTGGCAGGAAAGAAGTAAAATGAGCCTAGATAAGACACAATTGACCTTATAGTCCCGAGCAAACCGAAGAGGTGGACATCGTAACTGGAAAAACCGTTGCTTGGCGAGTTTGTAGGAAGTTGATCGGACTGTGATTTTCAGCTAATGATAATTTCTCCGTCTGTGAAATGTGATTTTGGCCTTGTTCGAAATAATGTGATGATAAGAATTGCTGATGCGTGCCTGAAATTTATGTCTGCTGCAAACAAATTGCCTTGGTGGGTAAGTTTATGATGTTGTGTTTCTGATTACGTCATCTTTAGAAGCTATGTTTTGTGTTTGTTTAAATTCGTATGATTAATATTTAAAAATCTGTTCCTTGTTCAAAGGAAACAAAATGCGTGCTTATGGATTCTCACTATGCAGAGCGTACATAAAACACTTTGTATATGAATAAATAATTTCAAGTGCTTACAGTTTGTTTCATGGTAAAATACAGTTTAATGTGAGCAAAGCAATTATTCTGCGCCCTCTCGTGGCAGTAATGTGAAGAGTATTAGCAACCGAGGTCGGTCAGTTGTATTTTTGTAATAAACGGTTCTGGCAGCTTTCCACACGACAAATCCCTGTAATAAACCACGCCACTTCATCTTGCCACATCCAGACCACATCCGCACGAGATTTGACGCTGTAAAGTAACTCACTGTCTTGCGTTGGGACTTAGTTTTTCACATGTTAATAAACATACTGAAACTGACGCAACTGATACCAGCCCAAACGTTACGGATGTTATGACCAGAGTCTGCCGCGAAAAAAATACATATTATAATTGTACTGCAAGGCGACGCGCATAGCGAAAAAAGCTGGTTTCAGGCAATTAGTTTCATGCAACGTCAAACACAAGCATAAACCTCAGGGTATGTATTTTGCTTTTATATATTTGAAATCAAAACACTAGTTCCATGTAACTGTAGTTTCATGCAACTGTAATTTCATGTTGCATAAAACTGTTTGAAATCGGTTTCTTTGTTGTGCGTGCCGCCTCAGACCTATCAGTGCGGTTTCACCTGGCGTTCTTGCTATTACAACTGTATTGGATTTGTAAAAACTTACATTTGTAATTTAAAATGTTAGATGAATTTTCTGATTTGTGTCGGAAAGAGGAAATATTATCTGTGAAAAAAAGTGACTGCGTGGGAATTGAGGCGTGGAGTGGGTGAGTGGGTGTGCCTGCCAATTTCCGAACTCTGCCGCTGAGAATTCCCGCCACAGTGGAACCGCTAGAGTTTTCGTGGTCCAATCTCTGGAGGGTCTTCTCCAGCTTTGGGACTAATTCAGATTATCCCCGGGGTACACAATAACGAAATTACAGACGTCACTGTGGTGGTAGGGACCATGAACCAGTTGGTAGATTCTAAGTTTCACTCCTAAGGAGTGATTATATAATGAAGCTTATCCAAGGTCCTTGAGGGAACTTGAAAGTGTTCTCAGACCTGAAATGACACCAACGGACTATTTGTGTTCCCGGAAGGGAAAATGTGTTAAAAGAAACCGCAATTCAGTATTACTGCACACATTGTTCAGTGGCGTATCCATCAGAAGCCTACATGCAGGTGATGCATTACACGGGGGCCCAAACAGAAAATGTTACTTTGTTGTTGTATTTTCTCTTGCGAGCCGCAAAATCTCGTTTCTTGAAGTGCCGGTAACTTCAGCGACACTATCTGCCAACCATTCAATGCCTGTTGCTTTTCGAGTGAATGAAGGTTGCAATTGAGTCCGTCTGTGTCAAGCAAGCAGCGTAAGTAAAGGGGAACACACTGTCATGATTTCTAAAGGCTATTTGAAATGTTAATTTTTAATGGCTCTGCTAAACTTAGAGATTTAATACACTGGAACTACGTGCGTAGCGCATCATTTAGGACTATAATCGTAATCAAAAGGGCCGTTTCAATACCTACCTCAGCCAAATGCAGAAATAAATTTGGGGGCCCCACCTAAGCGCAGAGCAGAACTTACAATGCAGATACAACACAAGAGGTGAATGAAATTTGTAAAAAATCTTAAATCCAACCAGTTGCTTCGGACCCCGCCCCATGCAGTTGCACAGACTACGATAGCCTTAAACCGGCCATCATGTTGGCCACCGGAGTTTGAATCTTAACAAAATTAAGACATTCTGAGCAATGTCTGTTCCCTTCCCAACAAAGTGCCGTTTATTTCATACATTTATCTCAACTATTTCTAGAAATATTAAATATTTTTGTGAAGTGTGCACAAAATTTAAACACCCACACAGAAAAATTCGGCGAGCTGGGACTTACAGTTGGGGTTTAACTCGGCAGTTAAAAGGTTAATAGCCTAGCGTAAGACTGCCTTCCTAAAACGCTGTGTTTTACGTATGTATGGAGCGTCGAGGGTGTTTAGCATCGGGGCCCCCTAATGTCAAGATAAACCATAACAATTATTAGTAATACGTAAAAAGGGAAGTTACTACGTTTAACCAGTTTTTCTGCTGATAAAATTTCACAAGTTTCTTTCTCAGTTCACTGCAGTTTTGAGGAGTTCTTTTTAATGGGCTAGGGCTACCGTCATTCATAATAATTACATATTCAATCATTCGATGATATGTAAATTTTATAATTGAAATGATGCTTGTAAATAACCTAACGCGCAACCAAGTATGTGTGTTTGTATTTTCTCCCAGTAGCTCTGCACGAAACATTGTTTCATATTTTGACACAGATATTGCGAGAATAACATACGAGACTCCTGCTGGCAACAGACTCACAATATTCTGAAAATTAATGAACAGTTATAACGCCATGCACAGCATAAAGCGACAGTAAAGACAAGAGCATCTACTGATCCGGCGACCTTCCAGACTTGTATTCACGAGAAAATCCGTTGGAATCTCAGCCGGTGTATCAGCTAACCTAACCGAGGTGCACCATTCCTTTTCTCAGTTCTTCCAGATAAATGTCAGGCTACTGCCGCCAAATAAACCAAAATAAACTCACCATTCATCAGTCTCGTCCCCGTATAATACTAACACATAATTATAGCCTAACATGCGAGGTTAAAGCACCCACATTTTTTTGTTTGTTTTTCATTTAACGTTGCTGTTAGTAATTTCGAATACACAGCTTCGAACGGTTGGATGGTGTTAAATAAAGAACTGAAAAGAATGTTTATAAAATGATAGAGTTCCAATTTAAGGTATTATCCTGGTATTTTCACGAAGAAACTGAAGAAAAGTATTTAAACTCCAGTCAGGGTTCTGACTGTCCTGGCCAGGATTTGAACCGAACACCTGCTGAATTTAAGTTAAGAGTGTTAGCCATTGAGCCAACATTTTTCACCGAAACAGTGTCGTTAAGTAACCTAAGAGCATATAAATGTCCCCATATGTCTTTTCTTTGTCCTTCGCGAAAAAAAAAGCACTCTAAAAGTCTGTGTGTTTAAAGACCTACGTATACCGAAATCATGTTAGATATTGTACATTATTCAGTATATGGTTCATAAAAGCGAATGCGTTATAAAGAGTGTTGCTCCTCGTATCTCCAGATTATTCATTAAAGCTGCGACAGCAGAATTCAAAGTGTTAGTAACTCTAATATAAAATACAGACTCTCTCACAAAATTCGTTTAATGTAATCCACCTATCAATATCCTTCCAAGATTTATACTTTAAAGGTTTCTACGAGGAATTCTCGCTGGAAGTCTCTGTGCATTCCTCGTCCTCCCCACTTGATGCAAAAACCCAGAACCTACCAGATTTACTATCAAAATAATGTCATATGGCCACACTAAAAACACCCCAATTACCTATTAATGTCCACCAACTTTTTACGCACTTTGTGTTCACAAACTCGCCGTTTATGGTTATTCTCCTAAGAAGCAGAGCACACTTCACACTTACTGGTTGTTTTTATGTTACTGACTTCTGCAAAATGACAAGTACTGGCAAGGATAGAGGAACAAAGCAAACTCTCTTACAACCGTGCGCGTTATTACACTTCATAGAATGTAAAATGTCCGGTGTAACTGTCTTGTACTGAATCACAGAATGTAAAATGTCCGGTGTAACTGTCTTGTATTGAATCACAGAATGTAAAATGTCCGGTGCAAGTGTCTTGTATGGAATCACAGAATGTAAAATGTCCGGTGTAACTGTCTTGTACTGAATCACAGAAGCGTTGTGAGAACCAATAAATTTGGTATTTATATAGAACACTAAGAGTATTGGAGTTACTTCCGTTTGCAGTAATATCTTTCGAAGTCAGCATTCCGCTCTGATTCCTACTAATATGATGTAGCCTGTAACGCGACACGTAACGTTACTGATCCGGAATAACTCAGCGTCGAGTGGTAATCTATTACCTACGTTTCGGGATAACGTATCGGTCCTATCCTCAAAGGTAAGCAAGTCCGCGAAGATTCCTTGACCATTTAAGATGGGACCGATAAGTTGTTCCGAAACGTCGGTAAATGATTACCACTCGACGCTGCATAACATCCCAGAAGAGGGCAGATCTCATCAACATCGGTGCAGAAGACTGAAATCAAGGAATAATTCAGTACAGCAATGACTCGAATACAGGCTGGGCGGCGGCCTTCAGTTCCCGACAGAGGCGAGATATATTACCGTCCAGATTGCCCCTGAAGCCCAGTTACAATCCTGTCCCAGAGGAAAAGGCGTTCCCCCCCCCCTTTCGGGAAGGAAGGGGGGGGGGTGACATAGCGCGAAGACGGCCACTCACGTCCGTCTAGCAGCTTCATTTATATAATCGCGGTTCGTCTCGACACGTTGCTTAGATACAGGGGAAAATTTACATTGTGCAAGTTTTCAGGCCTTTTCAGGGTTGTAGCTGAGAATGCTGAGACGCTGCGTCCTAGAAGAATTCTTTTAGGACACTTGGACCCTTGAAGTTGAGGACACTAGGTTGCTCAGAAATGTCGGAATCCTTTTACCCCACTGACGCGGCTTCATAAACCAGAAAAGTAAATCCTCACTGTGCATTATGTTTAGTGAATCAGTTGCGGTTGCTGTTGTTTATTTAACGACGATGTCTTTACATCATACTATATAGTGTAGGAAGTTAGGATAAATGATTAAGTAGAAGTAAAAAGGAAGGTAGTGCCCGCGGACTAAATGAGGTTCCATCCAGGCTCTTGCCTTGGTGAACTGAGGAAAACAACGAAAGATCTGTTAGCGTAACAGACATCACTCAAAAAGGGCTCTCTACTGAATCGAACCTACAGCCTTACCGCCACATCAGCTTGTTTGCTCAATGGCTCTAGTGTAATTTATAAACCTGATGCTTCGTTATACATGTCGTTAGTTTTACACAATAGCTTTATTTCAGGGGCTGTGTGCAGGTAATAGAGACGTCAACATGTAGCACGCTGCTTCTGTCTTCTCCTACTTCAGCTGGAATTCCGATGTCAGACAGTTACCCAGGAATTCATCGTGAAAGGGGGGGGGGGCCGGGGGGCAAGAGAATGACAGGCTGACACTCGACATTACAGCTGAATCTCGTAATGCAGCGTACTCAGTATTTTAAGCGTCTTGCTGCTTTGTTATCCCTGTAGTTCCTACGGGTCTATGGCTGCAAGCGGCGCGCCAAGAAATCCAGTGGGAAATAATGGCACGGCGTTCTAAAAATAATAAGGTTTATTCTCTGATTAGGGATGGTATCCCGACAAGGCGGTGAATGAAAATACCTGCGTCTTAAAGCAACAGGAAATAAAGGACGGTAAGAACATCACACTGGCAGATGTCACGAGAAAAGATCTGTACGACAGACGGTCGAATCTAACAGCCATGAGCATAAAATCCACTGAGTACCACTTCCCGTTCAACATATACGAAGTCCTTTTTACAAAAGTGCTTCAACTCTTAGCCTGTAATTTAATTTATGACGAACCGCTAATACTGCTTTGCCTTAAATGTATACAAAATCGACTCCTCTCACTTTGCAGTCGGAACATTTTTTGTTTTACAGCAAAGGCCTTCTCGTTTCCTTTGGGGGATATAAAAGTTTTTACAGGAAACCATCGTCTCTTCATCCCTTTTGGGTTGTCGGTATATAGCTTAAGAGAAGGACAGAGACACTATGTAACGAGGAGCTTAATAATTGGACAAATATGCATATGGCAATGAAATGAAAATTACTCCAGTGGTCACAAAAATATTCAAAATAATGGGTACTGGGAAGTTGATAATCCACATATAAGGGGCAAACTTGAATAAATAAGTAGGTGAGCAGTATCTGCAATTTCCAGCCAAGAAATTCACAAATTTTTAAACCATTTATTTATCAGGTGACAAGCATGTCTGAGAATCAAAGCAAAAAGGTAAAGTTAACCCTATACAGGCCTGGATAGGCCCTTAGGGCTCCAGGAGACTAAGGCTCCCAGAATTTCTAGGCAATCGGCACATGAAGGTGGCAAGGTTGTCAGCCCTACCCACCGGCCACCTTTATCCCCACAAGATATTCCTGGTACTCATTTCTGTTAGAGGCTGAGTCGACCCCAGGTTCATAGAGCGGCCGGAAGGATTAAGTCGATGAATATTACCAATGACTCCATCGGGAATTGAGAGTTAAAAAAGTTACTGTGGAACACCTCCTTTAACACACTGTAAGCTGGGTTATAACACATAATACACGTCACTAATACGGATCCCGTGAGCGAGCTCGTACATTACATTTGCGGGTCTCGCTTTAACTTAGTCATTTTGCGTACTGCGATACTGGCCAAGAAAGCAAATCTTTCCCAGCCCGCGTACTTCTGCTAGTCACTTTAAAACTTTCAGTGATGAAAAGAAGGCCTCTTAACCTGGACGTTGTACGAAGCCGGTGAGATGTGAGCTACATTACGCCACATCAAACGAAGAGTCTCACGTTTTATAATATCAGGAATATTTGGAAAGTGCGTAAAGTTACTAATTGCCTCTGCGCAGTTAACTGAGTTGAGAATATATGCGAGAAGAATCTCCCAGACGTCACAGCTGCCTGAGATATCAAAGAGGAAGACGAAGGAGAAAATTTTCAGTGATCGTACAAGGGAAATAAATAATCAGAGACGCAACATATAAATATTTTCCAGCATGACACTTTCACAAGCACGGTTTTGTAGAAAAAACATGACAAAGTAAAGCACACTGTACGCGCATATCACAAATGTGAGATATTGGAATAAATCAAACGGAGGGACTTGCCTACTGGTGACCATTGCTCGAGGGGAGGTTCATTGTAAAGAATGCTCTGAAATAAACCGTGACATCAAAGCAGAGAGGAAAATTGAAATTACCCGGATAAAGGAATCAAGAGAAGCAGCGACTCTTCTAGAAGTTCCACGTTCGAGCGTAATCTTCTGGGACTTCAAGCAGGCTTCCTGATTAGGAAAAGTCTGGATAGATAATATTTGTGAAGTAGAAGCCAAATGAACCATAAGTTCTATACCAATACACGACAGGCCTTAACGTCTAACCCTTTAAAGACGAAGCGTATCTGTTTTATATAAGGACTCAGTGCGTACCGCGCTGTAAACACTCTCCACTTCGGTTATAAAAACCAGTCTGTTAATGTTTTATAAGGCAAAAGCTGCTGTTTGTTCTGAGATCCGTACAAAACACATAAACGCAATGTGGGCACCACGTAAAATTTTTTAATATTAAACCTGGTCGTATGTAAATTTAACGCTAGGCTTCAAAAGGCTAATCTGTGCCTATAGTATTCACAAAATTCCGAAAACAACTTTTTTATATGTCTTAAGCAGAACTCGGAGCCTACGTCCACACTGTATAGATTTCTACCTCTACGTATCTACAAATAAATATTGTTGTCATTCTCTTGTTCTATTTTTTTCTGCGAACAACTTGCACTTAAATACAGATTCTGCATACGTTAAATTTTTCGGATAACAATCTTTAACATTTCGCATCACCGCCTTGCTTTTAACTTGTAATTTGCAAGAATATCTGATATAAAATTTAATGACAGATTTTTGTGCCTTATTTCGCACGTCTGTTTCCAATAGTCCATTAATTATCACTATAAAAGAAAAAGCCAAGAAAAATTTTTCGCACGGCCAACATCTTGTTATTTTACAAAAGCATGTATTACCCTAACTAAAATTGCATACTTTCCCAGAACTCTTACCACGTATCACACTAGAAGCTAGAAGAAAATGTAACTAAGATCACTTCTGCCTCACAGTTTTGCGGGTCCACTGGACGACTGTACGAAATTAATAAGATATTCGGGTTTCCTTGAATGGTGCAATATCTGCACAAAATTTCGTATCTGTCAACTCGTTCAAAAGCGGAAATTGTGGGATAAAGAGGCACATATATACATTATGGTGGTATCAAAAGCTTCTGTTCTTTTCTTGGGAAAGAACGTAAGTTAAAAATCAGTTTCATGACAAAGGAAGTTTGAGGAGCTTTTAATATGCACGATGGCTGTGCGATTATGACGTCACACTAAAACACACGTATACAATAAGTGAAGAAGGACTCACACACTGGCATTTATTATCCATAAGTAGGGGTGTTATTACTCCCCCTGCTAAAGAGCTGATGGCCCACCTAATATTGGCAATAAAATTAACAGTCCTGAATTTTGGATTTTAAACCTTGTGGTTCTACAGGCCTGGCTGGTACTTTATAACTCTCCTACACTATTCTTACAAACTCAGGAAAGCTGGTTCCTATGGTTACAAATTTTTACTGTCTTAAAGCCACATTAATATTTTGGTTATAATTCGTACTCTTTCACTACTTTGCTTATGGACTGTTGCCCTTAATCTTTTAAAGCCTAGCGGTAACTTTACATACCACCAGGTTTAACATTAAAAAATTCTACGTGGTGCCCACATTGCGTTTATGTGTTTTGTACGGATCTCAGAACAAACAGCAACTTTTGCCTTATAAAACATTAAGAGACTGGTTTTTACAACCGAAGTGGAGAGTGTTTACAGCGCGGTACGCACTAAGTCCTTATATAAAACAGATACGCTTCGTCTTTAAAGGGTTAATCTTTGAAAGCCTAGTGTCTACTTTACGTACCACTATGTCCGACATTAAGAAATTCCACATTCATCCCACAAAATGCATTGATATGTTTTGTATGGATCTCAGAAGAAACAGCGATTATTTCTCTATACGGCCTTAAGTGTTTGGTTCCTATGTTTACTGCGCGGTACGAAATGAACGCTTGAATACAATTCAGGTTAATGTAAGTTTTTAAATGATTAAAGCTATGTCTTTCGTTACAGAAGTTCACACTATTGAAGGCAGGTTTCTTAGGTTGCAACTTTATATTTTCTGAGAAGTACCTTCATTTGTGCACGGGTACTTTTATACCTTAACGCGCCCCAGTCCGTTTCACACATCAAATTAACCACAAAGTATTCCTTTAACACAGTTTTCTTTATTAATGAGTAAACGTACAAAAGATTTATAAGAAAATTGAACGACCAATTTTGTTCCTTTTACTGGCCATTTTCAAGTCTTTTAAAATTTATTTCGTAGTCCAATAAGTTAACGGAATACTTTATCGCTAATTTGATATTTTTCTTTGCTTAGATGTACGTTCTTTCTGTTACAGATATTTATTTTCTTAAAACAAGATGTCTTTAGTCACAGCAGTTTATTTTAAGTCACGTTTCTTCGGTTAATGTCATGGTTCCTCTCTTGCAGACTCGTTTCTTTCGTTATGTGATTATATATTTCATCCGACTTCAAACAAACTGTTAGCACAGTTACAACATGGTTTACAGTGTCTCCGTTGTAAACTGGTACTCGTCTCGTCGCCTGAATATGGTATACGTTCTGGCAGGTCATGACGTCGATTCCTGTCCTGCAAAAAGCCTCCTGACCTGAAGATCGCTTACAAACAATAAAATACAGTTTAATTAACCAGTCGTAATCGTAGTCGTAGTATGTATGGGCTGAGGTGTAATTGAGACCCTCAGGTAAAATTGGAAGGTCGGCCGAATATTCCTCTGCAAACTCATTTATAATTAAACGTGACCCTACCTATTGGTTACATTTAAATTTTCCGGTGCCGAGAGCACCGAATCATTACGGCGCCGTTTGTTTAGTGTGTGCATACGAAGGACGAGGCATCAGGATACCCGTAGGCATCACGATCAGTGGGTCGCAATTAACGTGCCAGCCTCTTATTTCAACGGAGCACAGGCTATAGCAACCCCCGCCCCCCCGCCAGTCGTGAATCGTTGGTTCAAACATTTATTGCCAGTGTTTTCAGACCTCGGGAACGGGAAATTTGTGGGCGGATTACAGGTTTTATATATAGCTCCACGTCATTTTTTTTAATTCCTCCGCACACATATGAAATGTGTTCAATAATATTTTGAATGCGCATACCTGACAATTCATTTTCACGTGGTGTTACACAGAAATCTGAATATATATAGTTATATCTTTACAAGGTGTCCAACCACCGCAAAATATAACTCCAGCTAACTCTCTTCGGAGATATCGGGGGCAATTCAGCCCCTTTTACGAAATTTTTGTAGTTATGAAGTGAAAACTGTAGCAACTGGACAGGCACCTGACCTTGTTTGCATATGGTCTAGGTGTGATGTCGAAAACTATTACTCCGGGTGCCTAACTCCACTTGTGCTGGCATTTTTATGAGCTGCTCAGCCCGTCTTACGACAGGTCCATAACCTCTTCCAAAGCGACTTCTCTACAGAGTACGATCTACTGCTTCCTGTTTCAATTTCCCGTATCCTCTCTTTTCCCTAAGATCATCCAGTAGCCGCTTACGCCTTCTTCCTCGTCTTCCCGTCACTTCTATCCTTACCTCTGTCTTTCCTTCAATAACGTGTTTTAGAAGGCAGTTCCTACGCAAGATTTGACCTCCTAGTTAGTCTTCCTTCTTTTTATTGTGTCTCAGATATTCCTTTCCTTCTTGACCTATGGATAGGCCATAAAAATGAAATTTTTCTTTTATGGTAACTGCACAGACTCGCATAAGTATTTCAAGCAATCATGCTTTCAACTTCTAAGATTATACAGCGTTGGTCCCAAATCCAGATCTAGTGCTAGTAAAGGCATGTAGATACAGGGGGACATGAAAGTGTCGCTCCACTCATTTTCTACCTCCTCGTTAGCTGGAAATGATTGATCAATTACACGCTCAAACCCCTTTAACACCGAAGAAGCCGCCGGTACCCATTAAATAGGAGGCCGGGTGGACCAAACAGTCGGTCTGGATGTTTTGGTGAAGAGGATGTTGTTCCTGATCAAACCACGATGACTTGGTCGGTTGCCTAACTCATAACCTAGTCGCTATAACGACTACACTATCCTGGCCTCCATCACTAATTAGCAGTAGTAACAATATTAACACCTGAATCACAACTCATTGTCTGATCATCTGTCACTAATAAAATACACATTACTTATTCCATCCTTTTTTGATCATCTAATATTTTTCCCCCTTTATTGTAATTCAAAATTGTTCTCGGGACGCATACTGCCCTCCTAACAGGTTCTCATCATATGTTTTTACAGTCTCCACTTTCTCACTGGTATCAACAACACAAAACACACCACAGCAGCTTCAAACCTACGCTGATTATTTAATGCCACTGCCTACGTCATGGCATCACCTTGCAACACTAAGTTGTGAGAAGCCATTTCCTTAACCTGGAGGCTCAGCTCCACTAATGTTAATCACAGCAACTGAACCAAACCGTCGCCATTTTAATACATTAATTTCCGGAATTTTAACCAACCAAAGCACACAATTGTCATTAGATTCACAATAATATTTTTAAAAACACTAAACTCCTACGTGTTTCGAACCTTACTGGTCCATCATCAGGGAGTACATTAACTTTGTACAAAACAATTGTAGGAGTTTAGTGTTTTTAGATATATTATTGTGAATATAATGACAATTTGTGCATTTGTTGATTAAAATTACAGAAACTGAATTATAATGCACGGAATGGAAAATATAAAAAAAAATTTACCTCATTTCCATCTCCTTCTTGGTCTTCCAACAGGCAATTTTCCACGACGCCTCACTGTAATACTGTGCGTGCAGTCCTAATCTCCCCAAGTGGGTCTGCTTGCTCAGCCCCTTTAGCTTCACACAATATTTTATGAGCTGTACATGACGTTACCGTGGCGCATATAGTGTACACAAAAGGTAATTTTCCTGTCGCCCTTCCCATCCTTTCCGGTTCCTGTTTCCTACCGCTGACCACAGACAGCACCCTAAACGGAACGACGCTGACAAGAGCAGCAGCGGCGACCGTCACGGTGATATATGTCTTATGGAGACGCTCCTGGATACGGCCCGGATTTACATTCTAGGGTACTTCCTTAATTATACACTTTAATTGCTACTTGTCTTTGCCCTCTGTCACAATGTTACTGTCTTATATTACACGAATAACCGTCACTTCAGTCCCAAGGTCATGGTTACGAAACTCTTTCATTAGTTAGGTTATATATTGCAAAGCTGACAACCATATCCTGCGCGAAGAACAGGTACTTCTGACAGAACTTATAGTTACATGATATCCTACATTTTCCTGTTGCTTCTTTCTTTGGTTCAAACATTCATCTGAGCAACTTTTTAAAACTGTTTACTCCGTGCATTTCGTACCAATATATTCGTTTCCGACTAAAACCAACTAAAGGCACAATATCATATACATATGACTGTACAGACATTACTCCGATATGTTTCGGCACGAAGGTGCCATCTTCAGGGAGTACCTGTGCCACGCTTAAAACAGATAGGTTAACAAAGTGATATTGAAAATTTCATAACTTGTAGTGTGTTCTCCAGTTACAGGTGATAAAATGTAATGTCTGTGTTGTTATACGTATTATGATATCGTGTATTTAGTTGGTTGTTATAAACGAATATATTGATCACAGAACTCTTCCTCACACATTCCTTTCCTCAACGCAAGAGACCATAAGCCACTCTCCGTACGCGAAACGCCGTGTACGTCAGTGTGCACGAGTTGCTCTGAAGCTTTGCGTGTTATTAATGTTGGTCCAGAAGCAGGTCAGTGGTTACCTTCACGCTTCGGCCAGTTTAACTCGGAGGAACCCCATAATAATCACCGGGTAGGAGACTGAGAAAACCCAGGAACCGTTCTGTGCTCGCTGGTGAGGGAAACAGTTCCTGTCTCTGTCAGAAATCTAACATACGTTTTTCACTCCCTAATTAACCCTTTAAAGACCAAGCCTATCTGTTTTATATAAGGACTCAGTCCGTACCGCGCTGTAAACACTCTCCACTTCGGTTATACAAAACCAGTCTCTTAATGTTTTATAAGGCAAAAGTTGCTGTTTGTTCTGAGATCCGTACAAAACACATAAACGCGATGTGGGCACCACGTAGAATTTTTTAATGTTAAACCTGGTCGTATGTAAAGTTACCGCTAGGCTTTAAAAGGTTAATCACACTCATAGTAAAGAAATAGAATTTGTTTTATAAGCCTGTCGCAAACATGCTGAATGATAAAGGGTCTTCAAATAAAAAATAACTATTATTTTCAGAACATTCTTGTGACATATTCTGCTTGAAGTTTAAATAAGACGCAAGAAGATGCTATTGATTTCAGGCTTCTGCCGCGATGTTGACGAGATGTGTGCTCTCCTGAGATATTACGCGGCGTCGTGTGGTAATAGTTTACCGACATTTTTGGGACAAGCCGGCATATGGCTTGCCAGCTTTTCCTTTCTTCTTGGACTCTTGACCCTTGAAGATGGAACCAACACGTTATCCCGAAATCTTCGTTAAACAATTACCACACGATGCCGCGTAATATCTCAGGAGAGCACACATCCCAAGGACACTCTACATTCATTCCTTGAAGATTTCTGTAAATCTTTTAACGTACTTTCTGAACTGCACAAGCCATGCAGTGTCAAATGGAAGAGCAACTGTGAATGAGGTTGTGGGAAGGACGCGGAAGGAAGTGGTTGCGACTCCTATAACGTATTATCCGAGCAATTATCAAAATACATTCCCTGTCACAAGGGATACATCAAGTGTTAAAATTTGTAAAAGTATCGTAAAGTGTCATAAACTAAACGCATCATCCTCAGGGGCCAAATGTATTATTACGAAACGTGTCCAGGTAAAAAGGACTAATGGGAACAGTTGATGTGTTGTGTTTACAGAACACAAGATTCTGTCAAGGAATTCGGCCTTCGGGTTACAATCGATGCCAGGTTGTGTACAGTAAGAAGCTAGAGTGTTAACAACCCAGCACAAATTCAGCTAGGTTCTGGCAAAGCTACAAACAGGCCACATAGAAAGAGCATCAGTAACCAAGCACTGCCGCTTCAATGTAAGGGCAACCCACGGGATTCTGTGGTTCACAAGACACAGCCCACAACGAGGCGTGTTAATTTATCTTGTTCTGTTGAACTGAAGTAGAAGCTTTAGTACTACGTGCTTGTATCTTTCGACCGTAACCTGTGACACTAAAATTATCAAATATGTTAAGATTTTTAGAGCGTAAAGTAACGTCCTAAACGAAGCAAAAAAAAATTTGATTATCCTTACTCTTATTTCAGTATCTGCTTTTTTCTCTGCTGTCAAGGACAATTTAATATGCATCTAAAAATTATACGAGGACGGGAAAAAGTGCTTAAAGTGTAATGTATAAGGTACAGTGACCCCGTTACAAATTCTTACCCCCCGCCCCCCAGTCTTCATGATCACGTTCTCTCATATTTTACGCCACACGATTCTTGCATGTTATATGGAAATAATGGCCTGCATTAAATATACAGTACTAAATAGTTAAAATAAAGCACCATTAAATAAGGTGCGCATCGATCCGTGAAACTTCTATTATATAATATTATACACACATATATAAAAACAGATGTGGGGAAGGAAGCGCATTAAAATGTTTTAGAATTCCATCAAATTAAAGGCAAATAAAGATACGTTTTTCGGCAGTTCTTATAGCTACTAATAGCCTTCAGTTCTATCGTTAAAGCAAACATTTCCATGCAGTTATTATGTAATTTTTATAAAAAGCCTGTTTGAATATTGAAGAGGTAATATTAAATGACGTAATTACCAATAAATATCACGCAGTACGAGTATGAATGGTTTTTAATTTACTACATTCACCACTCAACAAGCTTAACTAGATATTTGACGTCACCAGGAAAACCGCAATAAATTCAAATTATATCGTACGTTATTAACCCTTTAAAGACGAAGCGTATCTGTTTTATATAAGGACTCAGTGCGTACCGCGTTATAAACACTCTCCACTTCGGTTATACAAACCAATCTCTTAATATTTTACAAGGAAAAAGTTGCTGTTTGTTCTGAGATCCGTACAAAACACATAAACGCAATGTGGGCACCGCGTAGAATTTTTTAATGTTAAACCTGGTCGTATGTAAAGTTACCGCTAGGCTTTAAAAGGTTAATAAACTGTATGTTTCATCTCTGCATGGTGGCAGATGCCCATGCGGTCTAGGACGTACAGTTTTCAGGATTTATGAATATTCTTTGTAGGAAACTGACACGTTTCCTGGAATGGTACCGGCTCCTCGCAACAGAGACGTAAGAACGGAAACTCAGACGTACTTCCACGCCCCATGCAAGATCCAAACTCGTGATCCCAGTGTTCGATATACAGAAGGCAGAACATGCCGCAGACTACATGGCCACTGTAACCGACTTAAAACGCTTGTATTCCCGTGAAATCCGTGTTATTAGACGCTCAGAAACTGTGTTCTGCTTCACGACCGATGTAAGTAAGTAAGTTTTTATGTAATATTTTAAACAGCCAACTTCATCCGTATAAAACGTATGCACATGCGTACGTGTAGGCTATAGAGGGTGATTCAGGAAGAAAGGTTAATATTTTGGGGGGCGATAATATTTGTTATTGCAAGGAAAAAAAATTCATATAAACATGTGTCTAATTCTGAATGGTTACCGAGATAAAGCTGTTTGAATCTCCAGATCTATATCCATTAGATCTTTGTCTGTGGGGTTTGGTGAAGGGCGAAGTTTACAAAAGAAAGGTGGATACATGACAGGACTTTCTCACTCGCATTTTGGATGCTGCTGTCCCCACAAAAAATAAGTGAAGATCAACTCAGGCGAACAACCCGCGATCTTCGCACACGAATTGAAAAGTGCAATGAGGTTTACGGCGGGTTTTTGAACATTTAGTGTGAACTGTAATAAATTTGTCATTTATGTGTGACACATTTGTCATTTAAGCATTAAACTAAAATTTAAAGAATTAAGTGTAAGTAATTTCTCTTTCTTTATTACAGTTCATAATGCTTAATATTTGTAGATTCAAACAGCTCTATCTCGGTATGTATTCAGAATTACACACACGTTCATACGCACTTTTCTTCTCACAATGACCGATACTGTCACCTGCCAAATATTGACCTTTCCTCTTGAATCACCCTATATATGTGTAAGGTATTTTTGTTTGTACGTGCGTTGGCGTCAGCGTTTGATGCATAACCATAAAGGTCGATACAGCCAATAAAATTATACATAATTTCAAACAACATATTTTACTCTGAAATACAGTAGGCCTACACCTTTCTACGCTTGCTCCCTCTCCCACCCACACCCACACACATCGGCAGCATTGCCAGTTTGACAGTCACACGTACTGCAATTCGAGGGGTCAAAATAAGTTTCGTAATGTTTGTGAAACAAACGAATGCTTTTGTTAAAACAATTCCCTTTCAACTGCGCTCCATCGCTTTCAGAGAATACACAGTCAGCTTTACATTAGCATATATTAGCTCTAGGCATATGCTCTACAAATGCAGCAGGCTTGGCGGTATTTGACTGAAGGTATGGAAATATACTTTGATTTTGAAATCTGTACCAGCTCTCACAACTACCAGATTTTCATTCATTTTAAGTAATTTCTTTCTTGTTATAAATAACTCTAATTTACTCTTAGTCGATTTCTGTGTCTCACAGAGCTTATATTCTGGACAAGTAAACATATGTTCTGTGGCCCACGTAGCCTCACCGCGAAATATTCTTAAGTTTTCTTTTGCTTTCTCTGCAATTGCTGAAGAAACCAATGTTCCTTTTCTTTATATTTTGCCACTCCTGATGTCCCGACAGAGCGGTTTACCTTCCTTCATGGTATTCGAGGAGTCTGGACACAAGTCTTCCTGAATGAACCTGACTGAATTGAAAAGTTACTGGTGTATAAATGAAAGAAAAATACAGGTATCTTATACAAAAGAAAAATAATCACCAACAAATGCACAAAGAGTTTTTTCATCAATTGTAACACACTCCTACATGTTTCGACCCTGCTGGGTCATCTTCAGGGAGAAACTTTCTGTTGTCGTTACACTAAGGTTGCACTATACAGTTCACGGAGAAACTTTCTGTTGTCGTTACACTAAGGTTGCACTATACAGTTGAGCCCAGACCACAAAGAGTTCACGCCTCCAAAAGCGGCGCAGTGCACAGTCAACAGCACATTCTCGTTCAACTGTATAGTGCAACCTTAGTGTAACGACAACAGAAAGTTTCTCCCTGAAGATGACCCAGCAGGGTCGAAGTATGTAGGAGTGTGTTACAATTGATGAAAAAACTCTTTGTGCATTTGTTGGTGATTAATATTTTTTGTATAACATAGTGCACGGACATGGAACACATTAAACAGGTGTCTTATGTTATGACAGGTAATGATTACAAAACATGCATGATTGCTGTGTTTTGTACCTTGAGCTTTTCGTAACACAGGTAGCTCACAGAAAAGAGGTGACAGAGTGCTTCCCAAACGCCAGGTGTTAATACTTAACCGTATCATTACAAGGTTTATAAAGTTACGCTAAAGAATCTTTGGAATTACAAAAGAGGCTTACATTAATTTGTTATGTTCTTCTTCTACAAGTTCATTCGGGCAGTATCAAGCACCTTTATTATCGGGACGCATGTCAATTTAATAACAGCACGCACACAGTCTGCTGCATGAAGCGCCTGCTTCAGTAGTTAACGGGTATTCTGAATTTCGCCCACAAAATATATTTACGTGTTTCGCATTACTTCCAGAACAAACGACGGTTATTTGCCAAAACATCACCAACTGATTGGTGTTTTTAATACAGAGGGTTTGCGTTTATTGTAGAGCAGAAACTGGACAATCCTATTTTATTTAGACGAATTTCGTGTATCAGATTGTTAAGAAATCTACAGTCACCTACGTACGTAATTTCGCACGTGCTTAAAAGAGTCGAAATTTTGTCATCAATTTACATACAGGCCAATCAATTCCTTTTAGAATTCACGTGTAAGACGACTACTTTTTCTTTGAGAAAAGGTGTACAAATCTCACAGTGCAGTAAAAGGAGGAAATTAACGAATACAGTAACATAACAACGTCACTTTTATTCGTAAGTGTTTTAAATAAATAAATAAATAAATAAACAAACAATTTATGGTTGATTAAAAATTATATTTGTTTTTAGAAAAAAGAACAAACATTTTTGGTAACATTTCCCTAGATCATCATTCGTTCCAGCACGGGAATATAAATTTCTTTGTAACTGTAAGAAGACGGTGTTGTCTCTTTTACTTCGTTACGGCTGTGAAGGTCTGTGACGAGAATATACACAAGTACAGCTAACGAGTTTCTTCACAGCGAGCTGAGCATAAGCGGTAATATCGTTAGTGATAAGACGCTACTGTTCCACTGTGCAAATGAGACATCCCTGCGTGGCACGGTACGTACTGCTCAGTCTTCCACACTGCGTGTACTCAGCTACTGTGCAGCAAGGCAATCAAAATTGTACTTCAGAATGTAGCAGAACGTTCGCGACTTCTGAGCTACATGACACAGCCATTAACATGTTACGATGTGCTCCTTTACAGTAATATTCGTTAGCTACTGGAAACTTGAGTGACAGTCCGTCTGTCACAGTGTGTGTACACATAAATATAAAAAACCCAACTGATGTATAAAGAACACTCCAGTGATACTACCCAACATACAAGCAAAAAGAACCGGAAGTTTCCCTGTAACAAGCACTAAATATATAATCCTCATACGAGAACCACAGAAGAAACACAGTTAAAAATAAGAAAATAACGCAATCACGAGGCCATACACACTGGAATATCCTCAACGCCCACTACTTGCCACGCAAAGTAAGAACACCAAGAAGAATTCAACAATTTTATCTACAATTTGTATCTTATCAGAAGTATATTTCATCCTTCCACATATTATAAATACAGTTTAACTACAATTTTGATTAATCCAAGTAGATTTAAAAACATTTTATTGTATCTTATTTGTGATTCACTAGAATATTGTAAAATTGAGACCTCAGTTAGTAGAAAAACTTTTCCTTTTACATGTTTACAACAACGGCCTGAAGATGACTGCAAAATGCAGTAGAAACATGTAGCCGCCTAATTTATAATAAACATTAAACAAGTTGTGATGACGGTACTTACTGTTTTGAATACTAATATTCGTTAATGCATACAGAGTGTAACGCAATTCAGTGGACAGATAATTATCAGGGATGATACAGGATATCAAAACCATGTATTTTAGGATAGGAACCGAAATGCTTAGTTTGGTCGTTACGCGCAGAACCATAAATACGTTCGGCTTGGAGGGACGAACTACATGTTGCTCTGGACTTAATAGCCTGCTACTTGATTCTCTTGTTATGGACACGAAATTCTGTGCAATAAAAAACTACTGATAAAGAAAAATAAAATTTACACATGAAATAAAAATTAAAAATGAAAATCAAAGCAGAAATGTTTGCTACATCTAACAAAACAATGTGACAAACCTAGTGCAACAAACAGTAAGCAAGGGTTTTACAAAATATGTTCGAAATTCCGCCCACCAAGATCACTGCACAAGCGACATCCAGCCTACACAACATTTGTTGCCATACTCTAACAAGCGTGGCGCTGTCTGCGCAGCTTGGAAGATATCCAATACCCTTGCAGTCAGTTCTTCTGCTGTTTTCATTTCACGTGTAAATTTTATTCTTCTTACTCAGTAGTTTTCTATTTAACACAACTCCATGTCCAGATTTCTTGTATGTAGGATATTCCTCTCCTCCCCGACTCTACGTACTACTTGCCTGCACAGTACTAATTACGGCCTACTTAACATACGTCACTGTACTAATGATAATTAACGGTTGCAAAGTTTGCACTACCTTTTAGAGTAACAGGAAACTGACGTATTATGAAAAACGCTGACATGTACAAAAAGTTGCAGACGGCAGTCTTTACACGGTCTTGAAAGTACGTCGTCGCATCAAGTACACCTAATTAAACCACACGCGCACGTAAAAGCAGAAGGTACAGAGTACAAACATATTTATATTTTTGGGCGCGTTTGGAAAATTGCGAAAAGTGACCACGAACCTCATCATGTCTGTATGTCCGTCCGCATGGAACAACTCGCCTTCCACTGGACAAATTTATATGAAATTGATATTCGATTATTTTTCAAAAATCTGTCGAGAAAATTCAAGTCCTATTAAAATCTGACAAAAATAACGGATACTTTCCATTAAGACCTAAGTATATTTATGATAATATCTCGTTAAATTCTTAGAGTGAGAAATGACTCAGACAGAAGTTGTAGGTAAAATCAAAACACACATTTTATGTTCAGTAACTTTTTCCGAAAATCTTGCAGTTTACGAGATAATGTGGGAAAATATTTTAAGAGCCGGACAGGCCACCGATGACAATATAACATGGCGCATGCGCTTTGCATGCTGGATAACTAAGGCCACAGACACACACTCAAAATATGTAATGCGTATTGCCCTTGCACAGCAACAATTGTTACTCAAACGCGCCTCAACGTTAGGTTGTGCATGGACCGCCTGACTAGTTTGATGTTAAAGCAGGTGGTGGGCTTTAAGAAGTTAAAAATGCCCCGAGAAGCAATACACCGACCATGTTGGAGTGATGGCAACGATACGGAATCCTATCCTGAAATCAGATCTGCGCACTTCTGTAGTATTACGCAGCGCTGAGTGGCAGTTCTGTGCCGACGTTTAGGGAAAACCTATCGGTCCCATATTCAAGGTCTTAAACCCTGAAGATGGGACCGATAGGTGTCCCGAAACGTCGGTACAGAACTGCCACTCAGCGCTGCGTAATATCCCAGAAGACGCAGCTCTTAACCACTTCGCGGCGGAAGCATGAAATCACGTATATTATGAAATTTCTCATCTAGAATTTCGGACTTTAGTGGTTCTTCTAAATCCTCCCTAGCAGATTTCGAGACAAAACGTCCGGATGCTTTCCAATTCATCACAAAACAATCACCCTAAGATATACGCAATATACTCTGAGGTACTGACATCATCGCATAACAAAACCACATAAGAAACGAAACCGCAGGTCAAAGAACAAAGAGCTGTGGCCTGGAAACTCCAGGACACTCGGTTGTAACTTCACCTTCATATCGACCGGTTGGAATTTTGATGCTAAATGTCATGTGCACCATCCACTAACATAAAAGATGAACCGAGGGTTGGGGCTGTGGAAGTGATGAAGATGAACCTAACCACTGCTCTTTCACCCACGATTCCTGCAAATGCGTAGCATGGCGCGGAATGATACACAACCCTCACCCTCCACAGAGATGATACAAGGCTGTGATTTCTGTAAGAATTCGTCAATGGGCCATCCAAATAGCTACGACCGCAGGGACGTTAATTTATCATGTCGTCTAATGTTTTATCATCAAAATGCCTGCTGACGTGTCTCTAGAGAACTGAAATGGTCGTTTTTATACTTTACATACAGTATAGCCCTTTAATGTTTCAATTTATTGACATAATAGACTTTAAAAAATTCATTATATCATTACATTCCGCTTTATTATTTATATACAGAACACGCGTAATCAAATAATGCAACAAACACGGCACACAAATTCGTGGATTACAAATTTATTACTCAAATTATCCTAATAATCTTCAGGTTGGGGGCGCGATTGTGTCGTCTGTACAGCGACTCGCTACGGACTGGAAAATGCGAGGATCGACTCCCGGTTTGGATGAAAATTTCTGTGCCCACCCAGCCTCCTGTACAATGAGTGCCGGGTCTTTGCCAGGAGCAAAGCAGTCGGTGGGGGGGGGGGGGGGGTGCTGACCACCCACCCCATTGTAACGCTGAGGTTTCGAAAGGGTTGGAACTGTACCCCCGCCTACCCTCTATCCCTGCAGAGGCATGTCATGGGGTGACCTTCACCTTTACTTTTCCTGTGGTATTAGAATGATATCCCTGACGACGGCCGAGCGTCACACCCCAGAAAGTCGAAACCATCAATATTAAACAAGTCGGCTGTGAGAACGTGGCTGGCACTCACCTGCCACATTAGGCCTACACATACGTTCAGGTGTCGGGTTATTGTCAAGGAAATTATAAGCCTTCCGGTTTCCTATAAGGACAGAGATTAGTTAAACAGATCAGCGATTGTTAGTTCCGTAAGTAGGACTCCGCTAAATTGAGTTATATATAACAACACAGACATTGACTATACTTATTTCACCTGATATTAGTCTACACAGGCCTACAGACTCTTATGGGATCTGGTCACTTGTAAATATTAACGTATAAGGTCCCCTTTAATCCTGCTGAGGGCATGATGTTCGTCTCTTGTGTTTGTTTTGTGTTGTGTAGGTAGCGGCCTCTGAACGAGCTGATCGCTCGTTCAGAGGAGTCCTACCGGGCGTGTGTATCTAACTGTATGTGATCTAGAGACCTCAAAAAAAGCGGCGTGGGCTTGATTTAGGCTGTAGCTCCACAGAAAAACAAATACATTTACTTTGAATCTAGCTAGCACCTAAACTATATACGAAGTTGTTATCTAAAAGCAAAACAGCCAATATGAACGCAATTTTCCCACTTATCTTTAACATCACGTAGGTAACCCTGATAATAATACAGTCTCTGTTACTGCAGTTCACATTTTAACCCTTTCAAGACGGAACGTATCTGTTTTATATAAGGACTCAGTGCGTACCGCGCTGTAAACACTCTCCACTTCGGTTATAAAAACCAGTCTCTTAATGTTTTATAAGGCAAAAGTTGCTGTCTGTTCAGAGATCCGTACAAAACACATAAACGCAATGTGGGCACCAAGTAGAATTTTTTAATCTTAAACTTGGTGGTATGTAAAGTTACCGCTAGGCTTTAAAAGGTTAAAGGACACACAGGCCTGCACGTTCAAAAAAGAACGTGATTGGAACGTGTAGGCCTGTGATGAGCCATGGTCAGTGGCTGCCGGGCCACAATGCAAAACCCGAAAGCTTATGCACGGCCATTCCTGCAGTTTGTTGCCTATCTTCAGGCATAATCGCGTTCGTATTGCACTAGATTGCCCTGTCTAATAAATCATATTTAACACGAGCAGGTTGGATATTTTGCACGATGTTACTGGCTTGTTTTGTAAGCTGGACACTTGGTCTTCCATATGCAAGTTATCAATGTATCGTGTATGTAAAATGGCTAGTCGAATCCATACGAGTGAACCTCGATACTAGCTTAAGATAAACCTTGCGCTCCGCTGCACTCATTTCATTAAGAGCAGACGCTGATAAAAGCACGACTCTGTAACGAAGAGCGCATTGCAACTCATGAAGCCTTAAAAGCACTTTCTTGTATGGAGACTGGATACAGTCTGCAAGGGGAAAATTTTAACATTTTCATTTATCAGGCTGTCTGTCTACATGGACTGTGCTGTTAAAGGTTATGTGGGGGCAAAATAATTATTTATGGCGTTAAAGTGCCCTTCCAAAAAGTCTCTGACATAAGACCGTGTTACTTTGGCCAACAAGGGATCACTTAACGTGAAATATATAATATAATATAATATAATATAATATAATATAATATAATATAATATAAACTATAAATATTACTGACGCCTTATAACGTGAGAGATATTTATCAAAATTTTGAAGAAAATTTCCGTCCACATATTTGGATTGTTATAAAGCTCCTGAAGACGGTGGGGGCAAATCCCTTCAAAACATTGGTGCTTACTAACTATGCTACACCGTGTCACAACCAGCACGGCGGTATGTTCAAGTCAATCGACGATTACGTGGCGCCTTTTTTTTAACCCCATCGTTACCAGACGGTAAAGGGGGGATCTACTTGCTCAGACGTTTCAAGGACATTCACATAAAAATTTACTCTGTTTTAACATTTCCATGTTAATTATACAAATTTCACTGGGAACTGGTCACTCTTCTGGTCTGGAATGCTGTGGTCGATTAGTCGACGATACAAAAAAAACACCATTTGCCTTGGTTCAGCATCCAATCTCTTTTTACGTTCCCTTATATCCCAAAATTCTCCACAGCAGTTCTTCCCCGAAAACTCGCGTGTATATTATTCATTTAACGTGTCAGACCAGTAAATTACAAAGGTAAACGTAAAAAAAGTACAATTTCTTCCTGTTCACGCCATGAGGGCTATACGGGGAGCAGAGATATAGCTCCACTCATTCTTAACCTCGGCACCAGTAACTTATGGAGCTTCTAATTACCAAATTATTGCTATGAACCTTTATCTTTGGTCCAAACATTCTCGTCAGCATACAGAAGTACCAAAATACACCTAACATGAATAATAATTAATGCAGACATGGCCTCCTACATTCTGTTTGGTTCTGTCAACTGAAATGTAAGACACGTGTCAAACACAAACGTTTAACGTTTCATCAAAATTTAAAGTTTATTTCAACTTATTATGTTATCTTTTCATTAAATTATTTCGTTATATTTGTACTACTAATTTCCGCATATGTCAACCATGAATGAGGTAACAGACATTTAATTTGTATTTACCTGTAATTGTTTAACAAAGCACTGTTCAACTCAGGCTATGAGCGCAGCGTCCAAAAACTGGATGAGAGTTAATACCAATAAACTGCAAAGTACGTGAAGGGAAGTGGTGGTCACCTAATGTACGTTAGTATTCCAGCAACTGCATGGTGGTAAGGTAAAGGTAAAGCAATCCCATTACAGGCCTGGACAGGCCCACAGGGTTTCAGGAGGTCGTGGCTCCCAGATTTCTAGACAATCGGCACATGAAGGTGGTAGGTTGTTAGCCATAAGCACCAGCCGCCTTTACCCCCCAGGAAATATTCCTGGTACTCATTTCTGTTAGAGGCTGAGTCGACCCCAGGGCCATAGTGCGACCAATAGGATTATGCCAATGAAAAAATCCACTGACACCACCGGGAACGAAGCCGCGACCCACCGGTTTGTAGCGCAGTGCCTCAACCAACACTGCATGGTGGGGTAAAGAAAAACCACGAGAAATGTCGGTCAGAATAGAAGGACGCCTGTCCAAGCTTCGAAAAGATATCTTTCGAATAGACGTCGGACTGCTCGAGGCAACTTGCTCGGTACAAAATGTTGATGCAGGACAGCGTTATTAAAAGTGCTTTGACACTGTAACAGGCAGAAATTAAATGCTTCGCTAGTCTTATTTTTCCAGTTCTTTCCTTAGTAACTACACCAAGAATCTCCCTTAACTAAAGCGTGTTCTTTCATCGGATTATATGCAGGCTTCACGAAAGTGTCTAGCCTACAGCTTGCAAAACTCATAGTCCTAAAAGACGCAACTGAAAATGAATAAAACCGTATCAGTGGTGCTATATATGTACATAGAAAAAATATAACAAAGTTGGAAAAAATATTCTGCAGGAGCTTTTACACGAATAAACATACACGAGAATTTCCTATACATTTCTCACATTCCTTTCGCCGTTTCTGTTGGATCTTTACAAAATATTATAGAATTCTCCCTCATCCCCTCCCACAATGTTGTACCCTGGCAAATGCGAAGTAAATTTTTACTACGAGTAGACTTGAATACGGCGACTTAAAGTTTATTTTGATGGGATTAGAACTGGAAGGTATCCAAGTGTTTTTCTTTACTATTGCTACACACACCTGTCATAGCCTAACGTGTCTTCGTATTACAGAGGCTAAAGACCTCCTACCGCACAGTAGTAGAACCTTACCTACACGTACCATCAGCTCGTAACATGAAGGATGGCACCACTAGTAATCCAAGGACGCAACTTATGCGACATAAGCGACATACATGGTACTAAAGCACTCCGAGGATGGAGATGGGAGTCTACTGCATTCTTGTGTGCTCTTTAGCGCTATATTTTAAGAGAACTAATTCCGGTACCTTAAAGAGTCATACTTATTCTTCCAATTAACAATACACACAGGAAAGAGTCCTTGCGCTTGTATGGTAATATTATTTACAGTATGTACTGGTCATGCCGATCCCAGTGGCCGCGCGGTCTAAGGCGTAGGTCTGAGCCCGAGCGCTTGCTGGGATTGTGGGTTCGAATCCCATGGGGGGCATGAATGTTTGTCTCTTGTGAGTGTTCGCGAGGTCTCTGCGACGGGCCGATCCCTCGTCCAGAGGAGTCCTACCGACTGTGGTGTGTGTCTGAGTGTGATCAAGTGAAAAAACAAACACCTCGACACCTGCTGTGAGTAGGTAGAAGAGGTAAGGACTACGATACGATGTACTGGTCATTATTATAGACTCTTAGACGGCCTGTGAAATTCCAAACGCCACTTCTCATTTGTACGGCTACATTTCTATTAGCAGCTTCCGGAAACCAAAACCGGCCCACTAGCGTAACTAAAGATATCAAGAGTCGTGGAACTCCCCATACATACATATAGGAAGACTTTTTTACATCGATACTGAATCGTTTAATTTATGTGGCGCGTTTTTTAATTACCGACCGCGTTTCTAATTAAATTCGTTCTTAACGATGCTGATGCCTTTATTTACAGTAAACGTAAAGCTATGCCTACAGAGGCCTCAACAGGCCATGAGGGTTCAAGAGATTGAGGTTCCCAGACTTTAAGACAATCGGCACATGACTGTGATAAGTTTGGTAGCGCTACACACCGGCCGCCTTTACCTCCCAGGAGATATTCCTGGTACTTATTTCTGTTAGAGGTTGAGTCAAACCCAGGGCCATAGTGCGGCCGGAAGGATTAAGTCAAACCTTTATTTACATTAGGACTGCATTACCTTACTTGTGCACACAAATTGCAATGAAAATTTTACTTTTAAATAAAATAATTAGATACGCTGTTTAAATGTGGTTCACTGCTTCGGTTTAAGTTATGCCTTGGTTATCCATATATTTCTCGCTTCATCAAATTGAAGTGAAAGTTCTTCACATTTATTGCAATGAACGAACTGCAAGTTCATTAATTCGTTCAAATAAGTGTGAGAAATATTTATTTTTGTTTGTAGTCCTTCCCTCTTCTACGTACTTGTTCACAGTAGGTGCAGAAGGTTTTGATTTTTCACTTGATCACACTCAGACACACACCACATTCGGTAGGACTCGTCTGGACGAGGGATCGGCCCGTCGCAGAGACCTCTACCTGACAACACAAACACTGTACAAGACAAACATCGATGCTCCCGGTGGGATTCGAACACACGATCCCAGCACGCATTCGGCCGCAGACCTACGCCTTAGACCGCGCGGCCACTGGGATCAGCAGAAATATTTATGCTACCAAAAATTACGAGTTATGTTGGTAACAAACACTTGTTTCCGCTATAAAATCGTGTCAATTTATGGTTATTAGTGGGAATTCAAAACTACACCACAAGATGGCCCTACATGACACTACGGGAGCTTTGGATTACGGCTTGGAAGTTGTCGAAGAATCGCCCGAGTGTAACGCGCGTTTACTTGTGAGGAGCCCCAGTGATGATCCGGACGGCGTGAAATCCACTCTTTAACTATCAATGTATTCCCGTCCATCTCCCTTTGTTTTAGGCCTATACCAACAAGCCCAAAGGGCTTGTAATTAGTAAAGAATCAAGTGCTTATCACCAGAAACATTCGTGCGGACAGAATAACTAGATTAATTAAGGGGCGTCTATTGAAGTTCAGTAAGGGGGGAAGTGCTACACGTGGAGAGAAATGTGGCAGAAGTCGTACCGTCAGACTTCTTTCTGTGGCCTCAGCAAGGTAAATATACATTCGTCCTAGCATACAAACCACACCGTCAATACAGACAAGTGGTAACATCGCGTTCAGGTGAGGAGGTGTAAGCACACACACGTTTCACAGTATCGTAAGTTCGTCGACGACGCATTTACAAGACGGACCGAATATGCAGCACGTAAGGGAGAGATAAAAATGTACGCAAAATTAAATTTGAAAATGTGGATGGAGGAGGTAACTTTGGAGACAAAAGCGTCGTTGTCACGATGGACTGCACTACCCGTATTTGGTTACACTAGATTATGATGGATTGGATTAGCCTGGCTCAGAATATGATCAGTAGAGGGCTTGTGAACACGTTTGCAAAATTCTGTTTCCATAAATCCATAATCCTTGATCATCGGAGCGAATAGCGGCTTTAAATATTCTCATCCCTGCAATTAATGAATTAATTACTAACGATTACTGCTGTTCCCATGTACAGATGTTCCCATGTTCAGACCTGGGAGGATATACGTACGTGCGTTAGGGGCACGCACGTACGTATATCCTCTGCTAACCACTCGGCTCCTCGCATTTCACGTGGACTTATGTTACACTCCGAGAGTCAACATTCAATTTCATCCGCTCTCATAAGGTCAATATTGTATTTATGGCCGGGGGAATGTAACACAGAGCTGGTCAAAATTCTGGCTCACACTAGAACGATTCCAGTTTGCTATTCCAGAGACGGCTATACGGAATGAGGTGTTTGTGTTTTTCCTGGAGCCTTCCGGCGAAACAAAGGCACTGCGCCTAAATCTGGACAGTAGCTTCACATTTTCCTATCTTTTCTGTTCAAACACAAAATGTAACAATGTGTCTGCAGCTGATCGTATATTCATTAACTCCAGGATAAAAAATTATAAGGGTGAAGGATTAATAAATAAGTGACAGGCCCGTTCCCATAACAAAGTAAAAGACGTCCAGCAAGTCTGTCGAGCGTTGGGGAAGGGGGGGGGAGAAAGGAGAAAAAGAAAAAAAGACACAAAAACTAAATAAGGGAAGAAGCTAGGAAAATGAAAAAATAAAGAAATGTGAAAAATTTTTAATGTTACTATCACGACAAAATTCAGTTACTTTGATTCTCACAACTGGGAAGTGATCAATACGATACTACACCAATACATATTATTTTTCACTTACTACCCGGTTTTCATGCCTTTTAGAGGCCTATATGCTAGGCACCACAGTTTACAGCCCACATCCCTCAATATTTGTACTCGAACTTCCGCAATATTTTTTGAAAACCTACTGCAAGCCGTGAACTAATGGAGAAACAGCAACGGGCAAATAAAGCATTTATTTCAACAAAATTCCTTATACTACGTGATGCAAACTTTCTGTACACTATTTGTAGGCCTGTATATTTTGTACCATGAGATCTTAAGCCACATTTATTTTTAACTACTACTTGAGGTAGAGCGTATTTATTGTTTTCAATTCATAATTTTGTCTAGCTATACATCTTGAATTATATGACATGCGTGAAAACGTTTACTGTGAAACCATATATTGTATGTTTGGATGCAGATAGCACTTGTAATTCTTTGATACATACACCCTGAAGATGGAAATCTATTTCCCGAAACATACACAGGAGTTGAAAATATATCTTACAGTTACCAATAATCGTACGCATTTGTTGGCTGATTTAGACTTTCTGTTTGCCATTTACCTCCATTGTACACTCACACGTATGCAGCGGTTGCCTCGTTGGGGATCTTATCTGATATATAGCAATGAAACAGTTCTCCAGTACAGAAGTTGAATGCGAAATTATTTCGTTACTGATATGTTTTCATTCCGGGTAGCCCGTAATAGAGCACGATGCTGTAATTACATTTAGAACGCGTACTGAAAAGAGAATTACTTGTGGCACTCGAGTGACCGCTCCTACGGGCAGCCAATTATTCCGAGCCTCGTAGCGTAAAAATCACTGCATACGGAGGACACCGTCTGTAACTAACATTTTTATTAGGCACACGCACTTCAAATCTACACGCATATGCTTCTACACGCTGTATTAGCATGAGATATCGATTACTGAAAGTGTAACCAAATTTAAAACGTGTAATTCTTCAACATCTCTAACATATGGCTACAACAAAGAGTTACAGTCCTCCACTACTGAAGTCGCATTACTAACTCTTTGCAAAATCAAAGGGTAATGGTTTCTCTACGTACCGCCAGGTTCCACTGTACAAACTCTGAACTTTTCCCACGCAGTATGTGTGTGTATTCTGCACGATTCTTACAATATGCAGGCTTTAATTCCCTATACAGCATTAACTACCTGGTCTTTCTAATGAAAAAGTTTTCTGTGAGGTAAAGTGTTACTGTTTGTATATGTAATGTAGATTTCTTTAGTCTTCAAAGGGTTACTCGATTTTCTAGCTGCACGACTGAAGCCGCAATTTTACTTCAAACAACAACATCCTATCAGGCAGTCACGAACACTTCTGGTGCGTTCGCCAACGAAACTTGCAACAAGGTAGGCAATGTACGTATAAACATAACACTGAGGCGCGTTCGCGTAACCATTGTTGCCGTGGAAAAGCAATACAGTATTACATACTCTGAGTGTGTGTCTGCAGCCTTAGTTATCCATCATGCAAAGTGCATGCACCTTATTATATTGTCAACTGTGGCCTGTCTGGCTGTACTGTATTTTTTTACATTATCTCATTAATTGCAGAATTTTCAGAACAAAGGATACTGAACATAAAACGTGTGCTTTGATTTTCTCTACAACTTTTGTCTGAAACGTTTCTCATTCTAAGACCTGATATTATAATAAGTGTGCACAGATCTTCATGTAACTTACCCGTTATTCTTATTAGATTTTAATAAAACTTGCATTTTTTCAACATATTTTCGAAAAATATTCAAACACCAAAATTCATGAAAATCCGTCCAGTGGAAGCCGAGTTGTTCCACGAGGACGGACAGACACTCAAGACATGGACGGACGGACGGATAGGCAGGCAGGCATGAAGAAGCTGATAGTCTTTTTGGCAATTTTGCGAAGGCGCCTAAAAATGCGCTTGCTGTTTCATGTCTGTCTGTCTGTCTGTGATATATAAGAACCGCTGAAACGTTTTCATAAAAACTGGTATTCGGGAGTTTACTACTATCTGTCGAGTTCAACTAATATCTTCTACAGATTTACAGTCGTTTTAAATCGGACAAAAATAACGAACACTATACAAAAACACAAATTCGTTGCTGCGACGTAAATCTTGCGTGCCTCATTAAGTGTACGATACAGGTTGTGCCAAAATTCCCTGTGCCCCAGTGCGAGAAGGGTGCTGCACTGTGCTGGAAATGAGAAGGTCCCATACAAAAGAAACACTTCAGGTGGCATACGTGACCTCTGGCACATGCCTGTTGGGGTCACTTCCAACACTTTCTGCAACTGTAAGTACGGTGCATTCACTATGACTTGTACAGTTACCTACATCACACTTCCGGACAGGTTTAACCCTTTAAAGACGAAGCGTATCTGTTTTATATAAGGACTCAGTGCCTACCGCGCTGTAAACACTCTCCACTTCGGTTATAAAAACCAATCTCTTGACGTTTTATAAGGCAAAAGTTGCTGTTTGTTCTGAGATCCGTACAAAACACATAAACGCAATGTGAGCACCACGTATAAATTTTTAATGTTAAACCTGGTAGTACGTAAAGTTACCGCTAGGCTTTAAAAGGTTAAACGACTTTTTGCTCCCCCTATATCGGAGCAAAAAATGTTCTGAACGAAAGTTCTGAAGAAGAAGGAAATGTATATTTTATGTCAAAATGGCCAACGCTATTTCCCGTAAGTGTTAAAGTTTTCCAGCTAATTAAAGTAAGTGAAACGGAAGGCGGCCGGGTTGTTAAGCAAAACGCTATACTTATAAATTTACTAACTTATTTGTAGTCTTAACAATTTGCAGCAAAGTGTTTTGGCAGCATTTTGAACTACCTCTTCTCTCTTCTACACTCAGATCTCTCTCTCTGTAACACATGCACATACACACACGCACACACACCGACAGCAATACGTTAGTCCCCATGCGCCTGCTCCAAAACTTTGTATGTTGTGTCCGTAAGTACCAAAGTATTCACGAGAGCAGTGCAGTTGCATGCTGTGGTCACCAGTTATCGCTTCAACCATTGGCTTATCTAACCGTCCCAGGAAGCAGTGGATGCTCCAATTGTGTACAAGATCTGAGACCAGAGTAGGATTTTATTTCGCGCACAACTGAAATATAAGACAGTGGTGAATGTTCTATAAAGTGCAGAAATAGGTGGGAGGTAGAGGAGTTCATGCTTTCTGCTGTAGTTGAAACCTGTGTTATTACTTTTTGTGGCCTGTGCTTTGGTTTAGTGTCCAAATAAAGGACATGATTTACAGAGAACAGGCGGAGCAACAAGGGGGGGGGGGGGAGAAGTAATGGGAAAATTGGAGAACATGAAAACGAGGGTTGTGGAAGTCAATTTTACTTGTGTAAGTCTGGAACAAAATGTTCCCATATCGACGTTGGTCAAACGAAAGGAACTTAAAGTCTGCTGCTCCAGCTGGTGAACGAACCGCGAAAAGAATCTTAAGACGGTGATTTACGACTTCCGTTTCCCCCATTCTTCTCTTTTTCTCGTAACTTTCATAATATAAAAAAAATATTTTAAAAATTATTTATACTTGCATTTTGAAGACTTATTCTTTCATAAGAACGCGTTGGTACTTTAAAGCCAGATGTTGCTGCGTTTTCTTAGACCTAGTTTCCAGCATTCCGTAAGCCATCATAAAAAGCACCGACAAGTCTCAAAACGTCACGCTTGATCACGACACTGAACTGAAACATGAAGCATTCACTTGTCTTCCCATTAATAACGAATAATAGCAAATACACGTCAATACACGAAAACGGGATTAGAACAATTCCCAAACTGTCGCAGGGGCAAAACACATGGTAAATTGGCAAAATCAGACACGAATTAAGTACAATGGTGCCACAATTATATGTAGCCTATACATTTTAGTGCCATTAAATCTGTTGACCTCATACACCACAGACGGTGTATTCAAACGAAGCTCTAAAATTGTGCGCTTGAAAAATGACGAATTTCCTGAGAGTAGTCATCTGAATGTCGTTTACAAAGACAAAAAATTCGTCTGACAGTGCAGGAAGTGTTGAAGTACAGAGAGAAATAATGTCTATAGTTAAAACGAAACTTCCGGCAAAATCCGTAGAGCTAAATGTGTGTTCAGAATCATGTGAGATACAGAAAGAGAGAGAGAAAAATGCATAAAGTGGAGGTTGGTGATTTTCAGCACATAATATTATGACGATCAAGTCCTGAAGTACGCTAGGAAAAAATAAGAAATGCCTTCGAACTGTCAGTCGGAATACTTCAAAAGAAGAAACGCTTGAGAGATACAGGTGTAGATATAGGGATACTACACGTGTTGTAATGTAACAACATTAGAATATAGTGCATTAGTTGGACAAATATCGTATTTGACTAATAATCATGCACGGTACGAGCAATATAAAATTAAACCGGTAGCACTGATTGAATTCATCTGGTTCAGAAGAGCGTTCCGTAGCGTAATGACAATGGCCATCCAACCTCATAAATACTGACGAATTCTTCTTGGCCTACCAATCAGTTACGACTGCCTCCCGGACTCTGCTCTATGGTGCATATTTAAACCACTCTAACTGAAAATCCATGTGCCGGATAACTGAGCTGTTGCCGTATTTCATCTAAATTAGAAACAAAAACGTGAGGGTCGAAAAATGTGCTCTGTAGGATACACATCTTCATTCTAGGCCGAAAGGTATCAACATCATTACGGCGTTTCGTTCTAGGTACACTTCTAGGTACCTAATTAAGGGCGATGAAAATTCAAAACTTATATAGCTGAAGGATGGTGCTAATTTCTGTCTCTCTGTTGATATAATATGTTACATTGATTAAAAGACTGTACAGAGACTTTAAGGTAGTAATAAGGTGCAGTAACTATGCAAATACAATGACTGCGCATCTCACATCTCAGTCTTACCCTTAATTTACATCGGCAAACATTTGTATAAGCACCTCCCTGCTTTAGAAGGAACCCGCTTGCTTCCTCTAACTTCAGTCTTCTTCCCATTTGTGTTTGACAGTATAGTACTCATTCCATGTCTCAGGGTGGCTATTAATGGCAAGTGTGTTTTTATTTTCGTTTCGTTTCATAGTCCTTCCCCCTTCTACCAACTCACAGTAGGTGTCGAGGTTGTTTATTTTCACTTTATCACACTCAGACACACACCACAGTCAGTAGGACTCCTCTGGACGAGGGATCGGCCCGTCGCAGAGACCTCTGCCTGACAACACAAACACTGTACAAGAGAAAAACATCCATGCTCCCGGTGGAATTCGAACCCACGATCCCAGCAAGCGGTTTTTATTTTAAACGGCCACAATTCTATCAGAACTTACTGAATATTGTTACGACAGAAAAGTGAAATAAAGTAGGACACAAGGCGCTGAGGTTACGACTAGGATAAGGAACAAGAAATGCTTGCAGAATTTTAGTTCAGTAATCAGTTGGAAAAGAACCACTTGGATGAACAGTAGCAGAAGAGTGATATACAAATTAAAGACTCGTGTGTCATTTAATGACACTGATTCAAGTTTATAGGTTTCAGACAGTCGAATGAGAGAATAATAAAGAGTAATCAATTTGAAGGTTGTGGCAGAAAGCAGTTTTCATACATTTAAACACCATTTCAGCATCGTTTTCTTAACGACTGAGTGAACCCACGATAAATGAAATCTTTAATCAAAAGCTGGAATACTACTGAATCGTGACCTTCTGTGAGACATTAAAACAGTTTTACTTGTGACTTTGCAAGACTTTCGGAAAAAGTGTTTGTTGCGTATTTCAAGGCGGTATTTATGTATTGACACGAAAAACGGCGAGAAACATGGAAAGGCCCTTTGAGTTAGCCGAGATTGTAACGGAGTGCCTTCAGACAGCATTGCCGCTACACGATCGTAATCAGCACACATACTTACAAAATACACTGACTGCACTCCAGCATAAATACTCTGAAGACCGCCGTAATAGGAGGCAATTGAGCCACTGCGGTTTTTGTGCAAATGGGACCTAGTCTGCTCATACGATGACATATTACCGTATCATCAAGGTAGCTGAACTCGTCTTCAAGAGAGGGTCTTTGTTCACATAAAAAATGACGCAGTAATTTATTCCACCACTTCGCCTTAGTTGAAGCTTGTATAGAACATCTGCGATAGACCTATTAGGCCAAATTTTATGCATTGAATTTTTACTGCGACACGCGTTATAAGTTACGGTATGTGATATAAGCACAACACGGTGTTTTTATTTATTTATGGTATAAAATACATAGTCGGAATCACAATGATGACAAAGAAAGGCATCAGTGTTTGTCTGTTTCTGCGTTTCATCTCAGAAACTACTGAAAGTATTTGATTAAATTTGGTATTAGGAGTCGACTCTAAATGGTATTGGACTGATTCAGTATTTGTACCTATGAGATTAACACGTGACAGAAGCTAGTAATTAGTTTAGATAAATTTTAACCACTAGTATTAAAATAATGACTGTGCACTGGCAAACCCCCGGTGTTACCACTTAAATCCAAAGAGGTAAATGAAACTCAGCTGATAAATTTAAAGTCTGAAATATTTGTACTTATATGTCGAACCACAACCTTACTTTACATGCATCTGACGATGATCAGCATTTACCAAACGCAAATTATCATGCAAAATCGTATGTATGGTAGATATGAGTTTCCTTCCCGCGTTTAAATCGGAAAGTTCCAACAATGCAACTATCAGCTTCCTCTGTGAGTTTACACGCCCGACTTCTCGCATGTAACGAATCAAGGGCAGTAGAACACATATTCACAAAAATTCATAAAATTTGGTATTTTGGTAAAATGTGTCCGTACATTCCAGTTTTGCGAGCTGGAATATCTGATTACGCTACGAGCTGGACAGTCCGGAGTTCGAACCCCGACAGAGGACTTTCTTTTCTTCTCCAAAACGCCAAAACTGGCTCTGAGGCTCACCCACCCTCCCCTTTAATGGGTACCGGGGTTCTTTCCCGGGGGCTAAAACGGCCGGGGTGTGAAGTTAACCACTCATCTCCATTTGGCGCATAGGTTGAGAATGAGTGGAGCTATAACTCTACTTCCACCTATCGGTTTTCATGTCATGGACATAAACTTTACTTTTCTTTACCGCTACACTCTAATTTTGGTTAAAATTGGACTGACGGATGTTTAAATGAAAACCTATGTATACGCGTTTCTGCGCACAGAGACAGTAACTTGCTACACATTTATCGGAGCGAAAAATGTGTCGAACAAAGGATAGAGAGATGTCAGTCTGAAGCACACTCAATTTTTGTCGTGTTACAGTTTTCTAGATAATTAAACAAAAAGGAGCGGAAGCCCTTTGAATTACTATGATATGCATGCATTTCCGAACTTACATGTTCAGCACTCAAAGCTTATATGAGTGTTACACGTGAAGTCTACCAATGTTTGTCGGCAATAACTAAAAGAAAATTCCTCCAACCTGAACTTATGCGTATAGCTCCATGCTCACGTGTGACAAACAGTACGGAATTTAAGAATAATACAATGAATGTATGCTGCAGAGAACCTGGACTTAGCAGGCACGTTTCTGAAAAAAATGTACTGGTGACTAAATAGATTATACATTATGCAGTCCTTTGATAAAATATACTCCATCCTTTGGAGGAAAAAAATGAATCTACTGTGCATATAAAGATCGATATGTAAGGGAACACAAGTGTGTTTCCAACATAAAGAATAATAGCTGAACGCTACGTAGGTAAATAATGGCAAGATACTGTGAGAATTATACGAACATAGGTGTACACTATGCGGGTAAAATTCAGGGTTCTTAATGTTAAACTGACCTAAATATGGTAACCACGAGGCTTTAACGGGTTAATGAAAAATAAGCAAAATTCATTTACTAAAAATTAAAGTATTTTTTTTCTTTCCAGATAACTAAGCAACAGGGACAGCCCAGAACTTCTTAACGCATGATTTCCTTAACTGTTTACTTCGGGTTTTCATGGAAGCTCGATGCTCACACTGATCCTATTTATGGATGACGGCGTAGTGTAGAATCCTGCCGTACTGTTGACGTCTCTGAGATCCTTCACGTCATCAGTACAGCCCATTTATGTATTATCTCATCACTCCAGAACAGGACCAACATCATTACACATTCTGGCGTGACAGGACTCTTCAACACCAAAAATCTTCTATAATGTATTTATTTAACAAAATATGAGACACAACAACTTGTGGCTACGGTTCCTTTTTAGGCGCGCTCGAAATACTGTGTAAAGCGACTGTTAGCTTCTTCACGTCTGTCTTGCTTCCCGTCCTCATGGAACAACTTGGCTTCCACCAGACAGATTTTCATGAAATTTGATATTTGAGAGTTTTTCGAAAATCTGTCGAGAAAATTCATGTTTCATTACAATCCGACAAGAATAACGGGTACTTTACATGAAGACCAATGCATGTTTATGATAATATCTCGCTGAATTCTCCTTAGAATGAGAAATTTTACAGACAAAAGTTGTAAAGAAAATCAAAACACACATTTTATTTTCAGTATATTTTTTTTTTCCGAAAATCGCGGTAGGGCTGTTGGTTGAGGCACCGCTCTACAAGCCGGAAGCTCTCGGCTTCGATTCCCGATGACGTTACTGGAGTTTTTCATTGACATGATCCTTTCGGCCGCACTATGGTCCTGGGGTCGACTCAGCCTCTAACAGAAATGAGTACCAGGAATATTTCCTGGTGGGTAAAGGCAGCCAGTGCGTGAGGTAGACAACCTTACCACTTTCATGTGCCGACTGTCTCGAAATTCTGACAGCCTCAACCTCCTGGAACCCTCACAGCCTGTCCAGGCCTGCAAAGGGTTTGCTTTACCTTTACCTTTACCTTTTCCCTACTAGAAACAATATCCCTATCCTCTAGAACAGGAGTCTTCAACCCGCGGCCCGGGCGCCGCATGCGGCCCTCCGGATGTTTTTGTGCAGCCCCCAAACTCGCCTTGAAAATTGTTTCCATCTTTGGAAGTATCTACTTATCCAAGCACCTTTTTTTCAAGGACTAAAAGTGTCAAATCCAAATCAAGGACCCGAATAACCAATACTCATTTGGAGAACTCACTGCGAGTTGCTACCTCCCAGATTAAAGCTGATACAGAAAAGTTAGTGAAAAACAAACAATGCCAAATTTCTCCCTAAAGATGAAAGGTTTTTATGTTTGTAAAATTGCTTAGACATGCCAATTAATAAAACTTACATTTCTAGATTCTGAATATGTATTTTTTTCTGATTGAACCTAAATCCCTCTGAGTTGGCATAGCTTCTGCATTCTTTTTCTAGAAATACTCTTGTGGGAATAAGTAAATAATAAAAAACAAATCCTAAACCATAAATAAATAAAATAACAAAACTGTCCTATGTATGTTTATGTAGGGAAATATTAGTGGGCATGTCCTGCAATAATATGCAAACTTTACTCTGTAAAACGTGAATTCGGCCCGCGAATATTTCTGCCATTAAAATGTGGCCCTTGAGTAAGCAAAGGTAGAAGACCCCTGCTCCAGACCATAGTTTCGTATGCAGGGTCCACGTGTTGATTACAGTGTACTCAGTATTGCACAGTTTTTCCTTTAAGCTTTTCGTAAACTCATTTTTACTGTCATTCCTGCTAGGATAATTACTGTTTCCGTAATAAATTTTTACACTTACTCTTTTAAGGCTTTTAAAGTTTATGCTTCTGTTTGCGAATAATCCAGCTTTAAATATTAAGGCAAGAACGCCTACAGAATAGGCTACAGGAGGTAAGATAATTTTATGGGCTCAGGGGTTCTCAGAATTGGTGAGAATTTGCGAAAAGATCCGCTGTACCGGCCACTGGGCTGGGCTTCATCAAATTATCTGCCATTCAGTGACAAAAAGACAAAATGCGGACACATTTATTGTAATTTTGGTATTGCTATTTTTTTTCACACCGTGTGAATTCATATTTTTAAACTGGGTACACATTTTTTGTCCACAGTATGGGAAGACAGCGTCCTGTGGCAACACAATGACGACGTCATTCTGGAGTAGATTAATGCCAGGAAAGTAGCCCGCGTCCATGGACACAAAATCTCAGGAAAAGAGCTCCTGGACGCGGATCGGTGAGAAGGCAAGCAGATGATTAATAACATAGTGTGTGTGTCTGTCTAACACACAACACAAAGAGACGAGGAGCGTAATAACACCCACATCGTCTTCCGCTCTGGTGCAGACAGTAAAGAAAAATGCTTTACTGTAGTCGGCACAAAGGAATGTAATGCGGATACGGATTTTCCTATATAAATTACAGTTGTAAAGTGCAAGATCACAGTATAAGGAAAGTGGAAAATTCTCAAGACACATAAGCAATTGTCATTAATATTAAATTTTTGCAGATCTAAGATTCTATTTCCTAGCTTAACACGATATGACCACAAAAGTTCAAAGTGTCAGAAATAATGTAGACACGCACTGATACATTGTAATCACACATTAACTGGCGTTATTCAACATAATACCTATCATTTACAATATACACAAGGACTTTGGGACCACCAGTTTTGATTAATCAAAAAAACAGTCAGATCTGAAATTCTGGTAATAGCAAGGCTAATCCGGCTCGTTGGCTCGACCTCAAAACTGAACTCTTACTCCGCCAAATCTTTTAGTATGATTGTGAAATATGGCGATGGAATATTCTATAAATTACAAATACATTAAAACAAGAATTAAATTAGGTATAAAGGTAAATTTGCCGATGCCAATAGCCGCACGGTCTTAGACGTGGGTCTGCGGCAGTCTCTTGCTGGGATTGCTGGTTCGAATCCCGCCGCAGGCATGGATGTCTGTCTGTTGTGAGTGTTGTGTGCTCTCAGGTACGGGTCTCTGCCACGAGCCGATTACTCGTACGGAAGAGTCCCACCAAGCGTAATGTGTCTGAGTGTGATCGTGAAGCCTCGGTAATGAGGAGGCCCCGGCCCACTAAGGGGTGTCCAGCCATGAAAAAAGGTCAATTTGGTCCAATGACTCATTAAGAAGTATGTGATATTAGAGACTTCCACAGTTGGGAAACTGCCGACTGGGTAGTGTAACATTTATTTACCAAGAAATTTATTGAAGTAAACTGAACTGAAATAATGAAAGTCTTTACGTCTTTAATAAACTCTTACCTGAGGCTCACAACAGCGCGATTAAATCTTTGACAGAGGGCTTTTCAATATACTTTACAAAAATGCAAAAATACCAGGGCACTTCCGTCTGTTTAACTGACACACCACATGAAACGCACCGCACTTTACGACACAAAACCGAATAGGGCTTACTTATCTTTCAGTTCGCATTCTAGAAACGAGACTGGAAACATTTTATCAATAACTGAAGTAGCGGTGCCGCATGGTGGTAAGTTTCGCAAACAACCAAGCATATTTATGTGAAAGCCAAATGCCTTAACACTGTAAAAGTTCAATTGCTTTATGAATTATACAGTGCGGGGGTTTCAGGTTACGACGCTGCGAACATGCGTGCGAAAGCAACCAGCACCAATCTAGTTCAACGACAACGCCGTCTTACGCCATCGTCATACAACGAAAACCCTGTCTGTGGTCTACTTACAATTAACTAACTAATTAACTAACCAACTAACTAACTAACTAACTAACTAACTAACTAACTAACTAACTAACTAACTAACTAACTAACTAACTAACCAACCAACCAACCAACCAACCAACTAACTAACTAACTAACTAACTAACTAACTAACTAACTAACTAACTCCATGGAGCAGAGGCCTTCTTGAGAAGCTAACAGTTTCTCAGCTAGTCAAGAAATTCCCCGCATTTTATGGAACCCGAAGGTTCATTACCGCATTCACAAGAGCCCGCCACCTGTCCCTATCCTGAGCCAGATCAATCCAGTTCATGCCCACCCATCCCACTTCTTGAAGATCCATTTTAATATTATCATCACATCTACGCCTGGGTCTCCCAAGTGGTCGCCTTCCCTCAGGTCTCCCCATCAAAATCCTGTAGGCACCTCTCTTCTCCCCACACGTGCTACATGCCCCGCCCATCTCATTCTTCTCGATTTGATTACCCGAATAATATTTGGTGATGAGTACAGGTCATCAAGTTCCTCGTTATGTAGTCTTCTCCACTCCCCTGTCGCCTCGTCCCTCTTAGGCCCAAATATCCTCCTCAGCACCCTATTCTCGAACACCCTAAGTCTTTGTTCCTCCCTCAGTGTGAGAGACCAAGTTGCACACCCATACAAAAAAAGAGGTAAAATTATACTTCTGTATACCCTAATCTTTGTGTTTTTGGATAGCAACCTGGAAGACAAAAGATTCTGCACCGAATGATAGCAAGTATTCCCCGACTTCAATCTACTCTTAATTTCTTCATGAATGGAGTTTCGATTCGTTAGGGTTGCTCCCAAATATTTGAATTCTTCCACCCTTTCAAAGGATTTATTATCTATCTTTATGTTGTGATTGTGTCGTGCATTCTGATTTCGAGACATGACCATGTACTTAGTTTTCTCAGCATTTACTTCTAGACCAATCCCCTTACTAGCAATCACTAAATCTTCTGCATTTTTCTTTATACTATGTATGCTTCCACCCAATATATTAACATCATCAGCGTAAGCCAGAAGCTGATGTGTACCATTCAATTTCAAGCCCTCCTGGTTTGCCTGAACCCTCCTAATGGCGTATTCTAAAGCAAAGTTGAAAAGCAATGGCGACAGAGCATCTCCCTGTTTCAAGCCATCCTTAATAGGAAACGTGTCAGACAGATGTTTGCCTACCCGAACTCTGCTATACGTTTCACTTAGACACATTTTTATTAACCTTCCTGGTTTCATGGGGATACCGAATTCAATGAGAATATTATACAAGACCTCCCTCCTAACTGAATCATAGGCTTTCTTGAAGTCTATAAATAACTGATGCACTGCCTCATTGTATTCCCATTTTTTCTCAAGTATTTGACGAACGCTGCATATGTGATCAGTAGTTGATCTGTTATGTCGAAATCCACATTGATGATCCCCAATAATTACCTCTGCATATGGAGTTAACCTTGACTCATCCAACATGCAGCCAGTCTTATTACAGGCAGTTTTCTGACTGACGAGAGAAGAACATTGCCCTACCACGTGTGACAGAATTTTTGATGAACTTAATGCAGAACGGTTATCACACACTGAATATACATGGCCCCAAATTAAATTCGCCTTAACATTTTACCCTAGACCTTCAGCCACAATGCACATCCAAATCGCTTGAATAGTTTGGGATATATAACACGGTGGGCGGATGGAAGAAAAGGCATGGGTCTCCCTGTTGTGTTCAGCTTATTCATTATAAAAAAACAAGTTCTCCCTTTTACAAAAGCTATTACATTTCAAAAACCGGCATCTTACCGAACACTCAAGTGGCCAAACTCTGCTTTATTGCAGGTTCCATACAATTTTGAAACGTTGCGAACAGCACATTTCTTAGCCCTTCCTGTATATATACTTGTTTCCTTAGTTGCTTTGTGATATTGTAACCTAAGATAACCTGAGAGTCTTGAAAACGGCTACAGCAGGTGGCCCAAACATGTAGCCACATTACTTACGTATATTTTCTGACTGAACTGTTATAGTCGTGTAATGCATATATTTCCTGGATTGTAAATACAGCTGTGTATCTGGTATTGTTATTTTCTATTTCCTCAATAATGGTTTGTTTAACAAAACTGTCAATTTATAAGATTATATAGCGTGAATATGAAGAATTTTTGGAATAATTCCGACAAGAAGATACTAATTTCTCGGAGTAAACCCTTCCCAGTTCCACGCTGTCCAACACAAATCCCAACTGGACTGATCCTGGGAAAGAATTGAAATCTGCACGGCGAGACGAAGGCGTCTAACCGCCTAACCAAGGCACGGATTACTCCTTCAGTTGTCTTACACTTCATTAAGTCTATTTTATCTCTTCTCCCTTTAGTTTCTGCAGTCCTTTCTTCATGTATCTGTCTATTTCACTGTTAACAGTGAAACAGCAAGTTCCTCCGACACATGCGTAAATTTCACAATTTCTACTGGGCGCTGTGCCCAGTAGCCTTAAATAATATGAACCGCCGTTGAAACATCAAATCTCATCTCACTCAACCCTATCATCTTCAGACAAACATTATTAAGGCAAACAGAAGCAATACGGCTTCGTTCCTTTGAAAAGGAAAGCAAACAGCACCATGCTGATAAGACAGAACGGGTACTGGGAGTTTTCCAACAGCTAGCCAAGCTCGGCACCTAATGCTAAGCTGAATGCTGTCGTCACGAACTAAGAAGCAGAACACGCAGCTATGCCTGTGTGTGCTAATACCCTGTCTCTGAATTTTCTTTTTACAGAAACTAAAATTGCGTTACCCACTACAAGATAATTGATTGGCTACGTTGAAGCCTTCAGACAGCTAATGTCTTTACCTAAAATATTAAATATCAAATTAGGTAAACACTATCATAATGCAGCATCATCAGTGACAAAAGGCATACAGAGAGTCGCACTCATACCTAAAGGGCAACTGAGTTTTGGAGCAGAAGTTTATGAATGATTGATGTTATTTACCATTTGTTTTCACATATTTTAGAACACAGCACATTGCTTCAGAGAATACTGTTTCAAAACTTAACTGCAGACGACAAGTTGGCCTAGCAGTAACGCTTCCAGTTTACACGCAGGAAATATCTTTTTATATTCTCATAAAGGTAATGGGCCAAACAGGGGTTTGTCGCTGTCGTCATCATTGCCTTCAGGTAAGCGCCTCACTAATTCCTCGATTAGGCCACAACCGCTTCCTTCCCAAACATTTTACATTCATCATTCATTAATGATCCTGCCACTGGACGCTACATAATATGAGAAACTGACGAATTCATAAATGTAAACCATAAAAACACTCGGATAAAGAGTGGCTATGCGTACACCGCATATGTAATGTATAAGGGTGGCCTATATCACCCGTTTACACAGTGGAAGTTCTAACCATATCACCAACACTAACTTGGAAGCAGGCAGTCCGTTCATGTGGCACGTTTGAGGGAAAGAAGAAAGGCATGCAGGGTTTGGGTGAGGAAACCCGAAAGAAGGGAGGATCATATAAAAAGAACGTAAAGTTAAAGCAATCCCTATACAGGCGTGGACAGGCCCATGGGGTTCCGGGAAGTGAAGGCTCCCAGATTTCTAGACAGTCGGCACATGAAGGTGGTAAGGTTGTCAGCCATACGCACCAGCCGCCTTTACCCCCCAGCAAATATTCCTGGTACTCATTTCTGTTAGAGGCTGAGTCGACCCCAGGGCCATAGTGCGACCGACAGGATTATGTCAATGAAAAATTCTAATGACACCATCGGGAATCGAACCCGCGACCCTCCAGCTTGTAGCGCAGTGCGTCACCCAACTGCCCCACCGCGTGCCCCGGATAATATTAAATTAATTAACAAACTCCGCGCAGCAGAGTCCTTCATGAGATCAAATAGTCTATCAGTTAGTAAAGAAATTCCCTTAACACCGAGATCTGAATTTGTTTCCCACGGAAACAAACACGAAACCGAACACATCCCAGTATCCCAACAAAGAAACAATGCTCTGCTTAGAATAAATTCAACTTTTAATGTCACTGGAAAGAAAATTCCAGCGAACACAAACGTGAATATCGTTTTTGTTGCATCTTCTAAGATGTCACAGAACAGTACATAAATACATTACACAGCTATATCTGTGATGCACATCCTATTCCTTTTATATCAAAGAAATATTATTATGATTGATGCTGTTGAAACGTCTTGAGAAAATCAATCATGAGATATGTGATGCCAAACGATGCCACACGAGCTGATTTCCATGATATACATCCAGAGGCATTTCCTCGACTCTTGTATTTCTGCCTGAAGATAATACTAAAGTTCACAGTTCCGTAGCACAATGTAAGCCCACAGAGCAATTTAAAAAAATTATATCTTTCAAATGAAATTACTTAAGTATTACCACAAACATGACAGAAGGGTTTTTAAACTCTGACTTGATGATGTGTAAAAACAAGTTTCTGTCTTAAATTTATAACAATTCACAGTATAGGATATGCACTGAATTGACGCATTTCATCTTCAATAAGTTCTTACGACCGCTTAGTAAGGAAAGCTCACTCAAAACCACTGACATTCTACATTGTTTTACTTACTAATGTACGTCGTCACACTTACATTTCCTGTGCTTGAAACCGGAAAGAATATTGGAGCGAAAGTAAACGCTAAATAGTCATTCCTGCGAAACAGGTTTAAACACTTTTTTCCCAATGGCGTAACAGCTCCAGTGGACCAGGGCTTCCTCATTATCGAGGCTTCACTATCACACTCAGACACACCACACTCGGTAGGACTCCTCTGGACGAGTGATCAGCCCGACGCAGAGACCTCTACCTTACAACAAAGAACACTCAAAACAGACATCCATGCCCCCGGCGGGATTCGAACCCGCAATCCCAGCAAGCGAGTGGCCGCAAACCCACGCCTTAGACCACGTGGCTGCTTGTATCAGCTGGTTTCAACAAATATTATAAGAAAAAGCAATCACAAATTTTATTCCCATTAGAACTTTTCCGTAAGTCTTGGGTTTTTAGAGCTTATTAAGAAAAGGCAAGGAAACATATCGTGAACTGTCAAATTCTGAAAATTGAAGCCACACTGTGCAAGCGGATTATTTGGCTATGAAGGTGAAGTCAATACCGTCCTTCCAAAGGCTGGTAACTCTTTATTCGGCCTGAAGTAGCATTCTAGAAGACTTGAGTCTTAAAACAACGCCGCTGTGAGAACATCAAAGCCTGCATCGATCAACTATTTTGAAATCAAACACTTGTTCTTGCGGAGTCTGACAGCCCCAACCTGACACAGTCGTTACGACATGGTCATTTGTGAAAGATATGCTGAATTATAGTTTAAATCGATTGCCCGGACTTTAGCAAAACGCCTATTCCATGTTATGAATAATTAAACAGTCTTCTTGCCCCGCGTCACGATATTAATAGTCCCCTTTATATTACAAATGCGTATCGTTCACGAGAGAAGTTCGAGAATGACAACACACTGTGTTACAGTCCAGCAAAACACATGCCCTGTGGAGTCTTCCTCCATGTGACAACCTCAAAGCTTCTCATTACGTCCTGATACCAACATTTCTTGCTACCGGCGCTCAAAATGACGCTGTGACGGAAATGTGAAGCAATGACTAACAAGAAGTTGTTAGTTCCAGTGTTGGCGTGTTCCGGAAGCAGACTGACTGATTAATTGGATAACAGTTCGTAAGTCGGTAACAGCGTGAGGTCAGCAAGCAAGCAGCAGACACACACTCTTACAATAATTAATTGCATCAGATGATCTGCAGTTCTGTTTATTAACCCTTTAAAGACGAAGCGTGTCTATTTTATATAAGGACTCAGTGCGTACCGCACTGTAAACACTCTCCACTTCGGTTATAAAAACCGATCTCTTAATGTTTTATAAGGCAAAAGTTGCTGTTTGTTCTGAGATCCGTACAAAACACATAAACGCAATGTGGGCACCACGTAGAATTTTTTAATGTTAAACCTGGTGGTACGTAAAGTTACCGCTAGGATTTTGAAAGGTTAACCTCACACACTAACTTGGTAGTAACCATTGTGATGACGCATTTAAATCTAACAAATTCTACTTAAGTTACGTAACATCTAAGAAGAGTGAATCACTTACTACTGCGTCCTGCCAACGTATTCAGGCTGAGGCTCGCTCGGTTGTACAACCAACCATCTGAAACAAAATAAAAACAATTATCAATACTTTACAGACAATTAAAGGACACTGTTCCATAGCTTGAATATTCAGCCTCATTTTAGGCACTTTCGCAAAATTGCGAAAAGCGACTATTAGCTTCACATCATGTCTGTCTGTCTGTCGCTCGCCCGCCCGCCCGCCCGCCCGCATGAAACAACTCTGCTCTCACTAGGCGGATTTTCATGGAATTTTTTATGAGTATTTTTCGAAAATTTAAATGTCATTACAATCTCAGAAGAATGACGGACCCTTTACATGAAGACCTATGTACTGTACATTTATGATATCTCGCTGAATTCTTCTTTGAATGAGAAATGTGTCAATGTCGTAGAGAAAATCAAAACACAGTCTACGTTCTATAACATTTTTTTTTCGAAAACCGTGCCGTTTTTGAGATAATGTGAAAAAATATTGTACAGCCGGACAGACCTCAGATGACATAATGCAGTGCATGCTGGATAACTAAGGCTACAGACACACTCAGAGTATATAAGACTTATTGCTTTACCACGGTAACAATGGTTACGCGAACGCGCCTCAATGTTACGTCATACGCACACTGCCTGTTTTGTTACAGGTAAAGCAGTACACTTGTCTTCTACGGTTTGTCACATTTGTCATCAACACATCGTCACAGAATTTGAAAGACTGTAAACATGATGTCATATGTCATTTGATTCGAAATTACGACACAGATACGCTAATTCTGTCGTTAAGAAGCGACTTCATCACCTCACTGGTCACCGCGGCTGTTCTGTGTTCGTTAAGTCCTGGATTTGATTCTCAGTACTAAGACACGATATCTTCGGCTTTGCTTCGCAGCTTTCTGCAGTTCCTCTAATCAAATTCTGGGTTAGTATTTTGAAATGGATCATACCCACACCCATTCATATCCTTCCAGATTCAAACCCCACTCTCATCTACCAGTTTACATGTCACATGACTTACGGAGATGGGACAGTGCCCTTAAGCCAACTAAGAAACAGTCTTCTGTGGCATTCACTGATTAATTCACATTTATTACACCGGCTTTGGTATTCTGTTGGTTATTCCTGGAAATTTCATTCACGCATGACTTTCTACGATGAGGTGTAACTCTGGTTTACAGAGATCCGACAAGAAAGCAAAAACAGTGTTCTTGGAAGTGATAAATTGAAAATGCGGTAGAATGAATAGTGAAGCGGACGAATGTCAGCAAATGACACTTAATGCACTGTAAGTTAGACAGGTGCTAAGTTTTCGAACGGGAGAACGAGAAAAACAGAAACTGAGGAAATTAAGACAGAAACAATAGGGACTGTAGACAAGGTACATGGAAGGAAATAGAGGGCAGAGAAAAATAAATAAAAGAAGGGGAAGACGAAAAAGGAAGATATGGTAACTAAAAAACTGCACACTAGCTTTATGAAAGTATATTACAAACGTAGTAATGCCTCCTACATGTCTCGACCACTCACGTGGCCATCCTTAAGGATGTGCATTACGAAGAATAAATACATTGAGATGTTACAAAAGTTTGTGGACCAATGCAACCGTGCACCTAGGTGCTAGATGGGGTGGCTGCTCAGCGCCACTCCTCTGCCACTTTGCCGCCGGGAAGACCCGGTACACATTTGAAGAGGCCGGGTAGGCCCCAGGGCCAGTCTGGACGGATTTTGGGGAAGAGGAAATCCCTTGCCCCGACCGGGGTTCGACGCCCTGAGCATTAAGCTCTTAGCGAGTCTGTACATCAACTACGCTTTGGAAATAAAAATAGTGTCAGTAAATACAGAATTGTGAAATTTATATGGGAACAGATCTTTAATAAATAAACAATTTTTAAAAATAAACATTAGGAACAAAACAGCATCAGCATGGGAACCCATATACTACTTAGAGGTGACTGACCCACTGCAGCCAGACGAGACATTGTGGATATAATTACGTTAAAATTACAGGCATGCATTTTGCACGTTAACGCGTTCATAGGAAACATGGTGCAGGTGTAAAGCTTTCAGCTTTACTCATACTCCTACCCGAAAACTTTTATTTGATATCCGCACTATTAGAAATAATACAAACTGATGAACCAAAACGTGTGTTACATTTAACGCTGTATAGCATGTGGTAGCATTATTTTAAAAATTAATACATACGAATTAGATAAAAAGTCATATGGTCTTCGTAAAAAGTCCCTTTTTTCTGAAAATTGGAAATGTGTTGTTTTTGTGGACACCACTTACGTTATGTGTTCATACATATTTCATTATCCCGGATATGAAGTACTGTGTCACTGCCTGATACAGGACAGACGTGATTGATGAGAAACATCAGTGCCTGTCGCGTGAACTAAAATGTTTTTGTAACCTGTTTCAAATAGGGAGTCCATTTGCACTAACACGTGGGAGGTGACAACATCAAAGGTACTGCTTCGAACACAGGCTTTATTCTACCTACAAATCACACGAAGAACAGTCAACTAGTTTTCGGGTTTCATAACGAGGTTTTGTAAATAAATAATTCATTTACCTTGCCGTAGTAGAATAACTGAAAATGACGAATAGAAACGACTTAGAAACAATCGGAATTAACGTATTTAAACAAGGACATCCTGTAATGAAGAAAAACGTCTACTGAGTAAACTAAAAGACAGAAGTGATAAGAAAAACGTTACTCTTGAATATGGAATACCTTGTGTTTGTGTGGTTTTGTTCCGTACTGTGTTCTGTGTAATTTGTTTGAGGAAGAAAATTCATGATAGCCTCACATGGGTAGAATTTATGGCCGAGGATCGAAGAGGTGTGGAATATCTTAATCGACTACTGGAGAAGTAAATCAGACAAGAAAAAAGGAAAGCGAACAGACAGAAAAACAAAGGAAGAAAGAGAAAAATAATGACAGAAAGTGAAAATAAGTAGCTACCACACGGCTTGGTAACAATGTGCTGTACACATGAGCACAAAATAAGTAGCTACCACACGGCTTGGTAACAATCTGCTGTACACATGAGCACAAAATAAGTAGCTACCACACGGCTTGGTAACAATGTGCTGTACACATGAGCACAAAATTACGATCTGCTAAATTTGAGTTCCTCAGAGCCGGGGTGTTCAACTTTAAAGTCTCCTGCGATTTGAATATGCTTACTTGGATGAGTAGTTCTCAAGTTTCGACGGGTTCAGTAGCCTACTTCTTCAGGGTGAAGATGTCGCAGTAGACTTGCACCTTGGATGATAAATAAATGAGATGCTTACTGTGCAATATTTTCCCCATAAAATAGTAGCTGAGTTAAAAGTAAAGAGCAAATGATGAATTTGTATGGATTACGACGGACACGGCTGTGGCCTGTTGTAAAGTCTGTCTCCACGGATGAATAGCGGACAAGGGAAAAAGGAAGACGGTCCGTATCAGGGCAGCCGGCACGACGGCAAGTGTTTCAACCCGATAACTTCCCGGTTCAGTCTGCAGCAATTCCGCTAGGCCAGGCTCTTTAGTTAGAAAGCCAGACAAACGGGGAAAATTATTCGTGCACACAGCACGACTCGAACCAACGACCCAGCTTATGAGCAGCGCAGGATCTAAGTGCTTTGCATTGAATAGTTAACTTCCTTTCTTACTGTTATAACCGGACACTGATTTGGGGGGAGTCTTGGAATTACTTGCATATTTTAGACTTGGTCACGTTTTGGTAGAAGAATGCGTAGGAACGCTACCCTAGAAGGGATACCATAAAACACCTGCTGTTTAGGAAGGATTTTGGTTCCAAAGGGTCCGGCAATGCACCTGTATAGCGGGTAGAAATTTTGTTAGGAGGCTAAAGGGGGCTAATTGAAATACGCTTGAAATTTAGTTTGGCACTGGGGATAAAAGAAGTTCCGTTATGAGCCTGTAGAAGTGGGTAGGGGGGAAGTGAATGGAGAGAGAGCGGTAAACAGAAGGGAGACTCGGAAGGATCCCGTGCGAGGGAAGGTGTTTTATTCTATATAGGAGTTTGGGCTACGAAACTGAAGATAACTCACTGTGGTTAAGTTTCGAATAAAGAGTTGATTGGGGCATTGCGGATAACGAGTTGCGGTGTCGCCAGCGGAAAGAGTGTATTGAACATTACATTAAATAATAAATAGTGAATCGAGTATAACCATTAGTAAAAGGTGTTTGAGTATCTTGGTGTGGGCGAGCATCGATCCTCAACACAACCTCCCGCTGATGCCTTGAAAACACCACACGAGACATTCCCTGGGAGCGATCTCATACTCTGCCGCAGAAAAAGTCACCTAGCCATCATCCCAAACATGCTGGCGCCCAACCAGTAGTGCAGATGGTATGTTAAGGGCTACTGTGACTAAGACTCGTCCGTCAGTCTGGTTGCACTCTAACAAAGCAATATTGGTCGTAGGTGGCTGACAAAGTACTGAGGAGAATATTTGGATATAAATGAGAGAAAGAAACAAGAAGGTGGAGAAAAGTGCATCATGGTCAGGTTCAGAAGTCGCATTCCTTACGTCACATTGTCAGAGACATTCAAACACGGAGGTTGCAAGCGGGTGGGTGTGGAACATGTAGAATGCAAGAAAAAGTGAGAAACTTTCAACAATTTTTATTCGGAAGACCTCAAACGAAAGAATTGGTGGACCTAGGCATGACGAAAATAACAATATTAAAGTAGAACTTATTGAAGTGGGAAGTGTTTTGACTTAGCTCAACACAGGATCCAATAGCGACACTTTGTGACGCAGAAAGTATACCATTTACCGATAGAAAAGCACGAGTATTTCTTGACCAACTGAAAGACTAGACAAAGGCCAACAACAAAAGGCAATGTAGCACATAAGTTGCAACGTTCCTCTGGATAAGTCATGCCTTACGGTCGGCATATTGGACTGGACGCATGACTTATGTCATTTCAACTCTGCAGCAACAAAGCCACGCGTAATCAGGGTAACAGGGTTAGATCCTCTGCCACTGTCACGTGACTTGGGTAAACGTATATCTTCTCGTGGAGACAAGCTGTCCGCTACAGAACTATATCGCATTTTCATTTGAATCACGTAGCCATGTTATCAAGAAACATCTCCGTCCAAAACTGGTGATTTTTCATAGCAGCAGACACTTCCCTCACAACGTATGCCGACATTCAATAAGCTACAGTGCTACGTGCTGATAAGAACATAATTTCTCCTACAAACAATGTTACCAGGCACGTGTTTTAACACGTTATCTACGAAGTAAAAATTATAACGTCGTTTTTTGGAGACTACGTCCGTTCGTCCTTCTCTCTGTCTACATGCGTCTCGTATCAACAATTAAATAGTCTGTAGACTTTTCACGGAATTCCTTATACGATTTCTTGGCAAAAAAAGTGGAACAGGCGTGAGTTCTGTGAAAATCGGCTCAGTGTTTGTCATAATTTTCTTAAAGGGGCAAATAAATATACCTCCGTGCTTTCCATATTTCATGCCGATCCCAGTGGCCGCGCGGTCTAAGGCGTAGGTCTGCGGCCGAGCGCTTGCTGGGATCGTGGGTTCGAATCCCACCGGGGGCATGGATGTTTGTCTCTTGTGAGTGTTTGTGTTGTCAGGTAGAGGTCTCTGCGACGAGCCGATCCCTCGTCCAGAGGAGTCCTATCGACTGTGGTGTGTGTCTGAGTGTGATCAAGTGCAAATAAACAACCCCGACACCTACTGTGAGTAGGTAGGAGAGGGAAGGACTACGAAACGAAACTTTCCATATTTCATTACCGATTTGTGTGAAATTGGTATAGAATACCTCCACGTAATGACGTTTCGTTTTTAATATTTTCGTTAAAATAAGTGCAAGGAATTCCACACTTAGGAGCGTGAATGAAATTATGCCTTCATCCCCCACACTTTTTGAACGAGTTGTGTACACGCAGTTACAGGAAATGTTCAAGAAAACTGATTGAGGGATGGAGAGTTCCGGGAAAATCACAGCAGTGGAAAACCACTCCTTATTTACAGGCCTCAATTAATTTCTACCCTAATTCACACGTTTACCTGTAGATTTGGCTTAAGTCCGAAATACATATCTGTTTACCACTTGATAGTTCCATTAAAATCGGCGCAGGGAAGGCCACATTTCGCTGTGGGAGTAAATGACATTACGTTCAAGTGGTAACATTTCTGAAGTAAAGAACGCCTTGATAGAGCCTGTGTAGTACGTTATGGAGTACACCAGCTGCACTGTTGGTAATAAACCCCTAGCTTACACTATTAATAAAAGCCACTAATCAAAGTTAATGTGTCGTAATGACCCGTGGATAATGTACTATTATTTAAATAAAGAACGGAATTTAAACTGCCGCATATTCGAGCAGGTTTGTAACCAAAGCCCTCATTACAATTCACATTTCACATATAGCAGTCACTTCTGCGATATCTGCATAAAACACTATTTCTGACCTTACACCTACACAACCTTTCCTTGTTTCAGCAGTGCTGACAACCCGCCCCATAAAAATGTATCTGTAATTCCCGTAAAGTATCCAGTCAATATTTTCAGAGTTTACACACTACGTAGAAATAGCCTGTGTCAGTTCAGTATGTGTTTTACAGTTTACCAGCAAGCACAGACTTCTAAACAAATACTTCCATCGCCACAATTCTTCAAAACAAATTGCTTATTAACCCTATAAGACGAAGCGTATCTGTTTTATATAAGGACTCAGTGCGTACCGCGCTGTAAACACTCTCCACTTCGGTTATAAGAACCAGTCTCTTAATGTTTTATAAGGCAGAAGTTGCTGTTTGTTCTGAGATCCGTACAAAACACATAAACGCAATGTAGGCACCACGTAGAATTTTTTAATGTTAAACTTGGGCGTATGTAAAGTTACCGCTAGGCTTTAAAAGGTTAGTGTACACCAGCCAAAGTTTCCAAGTTTAACTGAAGATTTTCACACTGATGTGTAACAAAAGCGGGGGGAAAAATACGAACGTGCCAGTAGTTTATTAGAAGTACAGCATTTACGGAAAATTCCTAACTTTATGCACTACATACATTCTGTTTTTAATATGAATGTATGCATACCAGCTGTACAACGGCTCAGCGGAGAATGGGAATTTAGCGTCGCCTCCCTTCAGTTGTACTGCAAGCAGAGTAATATCATACGCAGTTCACTACAATTATCATCCAGTCTCGTTTAGATCACGTGGCCTATTGTTGTTTTATGACCACTCTCCAGACGTCTTCATAAACTTTAATTTTTCTTTGATTTTTATTCTGCAGTCTGTTCGCATTCCTTTCTTCATACGTGGTGTTTTCTCTTATTTATTTCGTGATATAGGCCTGTGTACAACCCAATGATTCATCTTCTTCACTTCACTGATAACCTACTTGTGTGCACAATCTCTACCACTTCCCGTAAATGTAATTTCCGACATCGATATCAGTATTTATAAGAAACTCGTTTTATGCACACAAAGAAAACTCACTGAATACAAATCAGAATTTCCACTTGGTTCTGTTTCGTTACAAACAAGGTAACGTGGTATGAAGCGTTTTGTCTTACGCCATTATTCCTGCTATATTTCACACTTTAGATGTATAAATTCGTGAAGCACTTTATTCATAAATCCACAATTCTGACAGTTTCTTAAGACGCGACTTATTTTCATGATTCCATGACACAATAAAAATGCAGATAAAAACTTGCGAAGAACTTCACTTGACGGCGGTTAAAACTCCATAGAATTCGTTTTAAAATGTTCACTGGGACATTAATGGACCGTCAGTATTTATATTACTACTTAATTGAAGTAGACAGCTCCAGCTGCATTACTCTGAGTTGAATTAATGTCTGAGACGACAGAAAACGATTCTTCTCCCCTACTGGTGAAGTCAAGGAAACCCTTCTGATTTTGATGTAAAGAGAAGCAGGATACACGCCCAATATTATGAACCAGCAATTGAGCCGGCCCAAAAGATAACTAGCATTGTAACAAATTTTCCAAAGAAATGCTTCAATTCACATCCCCGGAGTTTTCAGGATAGATCTTGGGAAAACGTGTTACATTGTGAGGATGAGAGGCAAATTGCACTGACTTACAATCATGTCCCACTGGAAGGATTGCAGTGTTAGCAGTGCTGAAACTTTGAGGTCTGCCACAAGGTAGTCAGTTAGTTAATTCATTAGTAGGATGAAGACTTTATTCCCATGACCCAGGGTTACATGTTAAATTATAAACGATAAAATGTATTTTAAAAAGTACTCTGATAAAAATGAATATAAATAATTCTACCTTTGTTCTGTAGAGTTTTATTTACAGAGAAGTAAAACAAATTATTTTATGACTACCTACGCGTACCTGAGATTTGAAATTCTCAAGACGGGTTCGCATTCAAAATAGTCTTCTCGGCACTGCGCCGTATCAGAATGCTACACTTACCGACGTTTCGGAAGAATTTTTAGGAGCGTTCGCAGAATTGCGAAAAGCGACTATTAGCTTCGTCATGTCTGTCCGTCCGTATGGAACAACTCGGCTCTCACTGGACGGACTTGCATAAAATTTGATATTTTGGTATTTTTGACAGTCTTTCGAGAAAATTCATATTTCATTAAAATCTGACAAGAATAATGGGTACTTTACGTGAAGACCAGTACACGTGTACCATCTTATCTAGCTCAATTCTTCTTAGAATGACAAATGTTTCTGACAAAAGCTGTAGAAAAAATCAAAACACACGTTTTATGTTCAATAATATTTTTTCCGAAAATAGTGCCCTTTGTGAGATAACGTGGAAAAATATGGTACAGCCAGACAGGCCACAGATGACAATATAATATGGCGCATGCGCTTTGCATGCTGGATAACTAAGGCTACAGACACACAGTCAGAATATTTAGTATTTACTTCTTTGCCATGGCAGCAATGGTTACGCGAACGTGCCTCAATGTTACGTTATACATAAATATCTCGTGTTGTTAATAATATTTTCATATGAAAAATACCGAAAATAATGCTTCCTTAGCACACTAGTGCCTGCACACAGATAATGGAATACAGACAAAATGCATTTATACCATTCAGACACCAGAGGACACCAAACCAACACTTCAATAAAGGCCAAGGTTACGAGAATTTCCAAACCGCTTACGGAGTTAGAAATAAAGCAGCACTGGACGCATGACTGATTAACTGACTCATTGACTTACTAACTGATGAAATGACTGAAGGACTAATTAAATCTTAAGTGTAACTTTATAATGCCGATCCCAGTGGCTGCACTGTCTAATGCGTGGGTCTGCGGCCGAGCGCTTGCTGGGATTGTGGGTTCGAATCCCTCCAGGGGCATGGATGTTTGTCTCTTGTACAGTGTTTGTGTTGTCAGGTAGAGGTCTCTGCGTCGGGCTGATCACTCGTTCAGAGGATTCCTACCGAGTGTGGTGTGTGCCTGAGTGTGATCGTGAAGGCTCGACAATGAGGCGGCCCTGGCCCAATGGAGGCTGTTGCGCCAATGGGGAAAAAATATAATTTTATGACACTGTAACTGCTAACCCGTAATAATAAATCACTGTCTCCAATCCTATTCTAAGCAAACTTAATATGCCCAATTGTAATTCTTGAAGTTTACACAACGGTCAGCGATAAGATTACGATATTCCTAAACGTGACACCATGAAGTCTGGTAGATGGTTAAGAAAGTGTCAGAGGACGCTGCGTCCACCTTAAAGAGAGAATGTTTAACAACAATTCCGTAGGTGTTACATAAACAGGGTAACAAACGGCATGAAATAAATACATAAAGAGGAGGCCATGTTTGTTTTGTGTCCATTCTACAGGTCTGTCATTGTAAATGCTAAATGTGTTTAGATCACGCATTCTGTACTTTAAACCAGGGCTGTGGAGTTGGTACACAAAAGCTCCGACTCTGATTCCGCCTCCTCGACTTTTAAAACTCCGACTCCTTCACAAAAGCTTAAGATGTATTAATAACGGTAAACCTATAAGACGTTTCATCACCACCACGTGAATCATCAGGCCACTTTTTGACTTAGAACCTATATTTAAGTATAAGTCTAATGGTTACTGTAGCTATCAGGGCTCTGCAGCTGGAGTATCTAGTTAAGATTTTAGACTGAGATCGAAGTCGGAGTCGGTATATTTTTACCGACTCCAACTCCAACTTCGACTCCGACTCCACCTAAAAATTCCTTCCGACCCCGACTCCACCTAAAATTTCTTCCGACTCCGACTCCACCTAAAACTCCTTCCGACTCCGACTCAACATAAATTCCTTCCGACTCCAACTCCACCTAAAAATTCACTCCGACTCCGACTCAACCTAAAATTCGTTCCGACTCCGACTCCACCTAAAATTCCTTCCGACTCCGACTCCACCTAAAATTCCTTCCGACTCAGACTCCACCTAAAATTCGTTCCGACTCCGACTCCACCTAAAATTCCTTCCGACTCCACCTAAAATTCGTTCCGACTCCGACTCCACCTAAAATTCATTCCGACTCCGACTCAACCTAAAATTCCTTCCGACTCCGACTCCACCTAAAATTCGTTCCGACTCCGACTCCACCTAAAATTCCTTCCGACTCCGACTCCCCAGTCCTGTTTTGAACACTAATTTTAGTTCACGTCCAATCATTATAGCTCGAAATTTCACATGACTCTCAAAGTTTAGCTGTTCTATTAAACACAGCGTATCAAACGAAACCATAACAAATGCATGAAATATTTCTCCCATTGCGTGTAACAGCATTTTTAGACCTATATCGTAGCGGTGCCTGCTTAAGGAAACTCTAAGAAGAATAATCTGTGACAGCACTGTACCTGCAGTGAGATTACGTTTGCAACAACATACTTATGTCTGAAATAAATGGACACAAAGACCCATGACAGGCGCAAAATAGCGAAAAGGACCTTTAGAAAGCTCACATAGGCTACGGAGTGAGATGTTCCACTCTTGTATTCACACTGTCGCGCTGTGTGCGGTCAGCTCCAGCAATCCAACGGAAATATGGCGGACCGTCAGCCTACGGTTGTAATCATCCGTCACTGCAGGTTCCGTAACGAAACCTCATCCATATGACCTCAAAATAAAGGACAGGAAGAAGCGTTCTGCTTTAACACAGTACTGAAGTCAATCATTTATAGAACAATGGTTAACCTTTTAAAGCCTAGCGGTAACTTTACATACGACCAGGTTTAACATTAAAAAATTCTACGTGGTGCCCACATTGCGTTTATGTGTTTTGTACGTATCTCAGAACAAACAGCAACTTTTGCCTTATAACACATTAAGAGATTGGTTTTTATAACCGAAGTGGAGAGTGTTTACAGCGCGGTACGCACTGAGTCCTTATATAAAACAGATACGCTTCGCCTTTAAAGGGTTAATACATGAATTCTCTTAACATGAAAAACCCTACGTTTTTCAAAAAAATGTATTTATGTTTTTCGTAAGACTCTCAGGACAAAGAGAGATTATTTCCCTCAACAACATCAACTGGACTTCCACCGTAACAAGGCAAATATGTTTCTCTGACGTACGGAATCAAATTACGTGTACAGTCAGTGTTTCATTAACGCGATTCATGAACAGGTGAAAGCTGTTTGTGTAACGCGATCTTAGCTATTAAGAGATTTCAGCGACCAGTGCGAAAATATAAGTTTGGATGACGTGCCATATTCTTTCTGATCAGACCGTACATTCATTAGGCGATTATTTATAACGCAAGCACTCCCAAGAACGCAACTATCGCGTTATAGCAGCACTGACTGTATATACATTACGTTATAGCAGCACTGACTGTATATACATTACGTTATAGCAGCACTGACTGTATATATATTACGCTAATGAACTCCTGCTTTGGGTACTCCACTGAGACACTTGACTTTCACCTGTTTTTAAGTTGTCGTTTGAAGAAAGAAGCTTGTTTAACATGTGGAATTTGCTGCCTGTATACAGCAAGAAACATTTCACTCTTTGTTCATTTTTTCTCCTGCTCTTTCTTCATCATTTCTTTAACTTACTCCTTCTTACTCCTCTTTCACTTCCTATTTATTCTCTCTGTATGTTGCTTCTTTCCATTCTTTGCTTCTCCTTTCATTTCACATGCCCCTCTGCATTGCGTGAAGTCTCGTATTTTAAAGGTAATCCCTCGAGATCGGAAGTTGTTATGATAAACAAGTGCTGTACTCCAAATGAAGAATACATTTTCCAAATTCATCCTCTCTCCACACTCTATGGTTCTTCACGTTCGTTTGTTGCTGACGTTGACCTCTTCGCACTACACACAACACACTGCATACTTTGAAATTATTTTCCTTGTACTTTGTTAAATATAACACCGAATACGTTATAAAAATAAGCTTTTATGGAGATTTTGATGTTATAACTCCGGTGTTATGGAAGATACATTTCTTCTGGGATGTCAAGCAGTCCAAAAGAGCTTGACTCAGAACAAAGAGGCACTATGATCTTTCGAAACTGTGACCCGGCGTAACGTCCCCGAAGACTTGTATGTTCAGAAACTGTATAGCATTATCATCAGAGAGCTCGGTGTGTTATGTATATGTATTGTTTATGATAATATTTCGTTGGGGGGGGTGACATGTAGAAATGAGTTTCATGAAATGTGGGGTTGTACGAATACAGAAACAGAGATTGGAGACACATAAAGCGGAAAATTTTGGATCTTATGAATTAGTGACTCATTAATTACTATAATATTTATATAATTATAATTAATTAGTTATTGTTAATTAATTATTAATCTTGGACTTACATGAACTGATAACTACAAGCCCATAAAAAACGGATAGCACTGGTAAGTTATGCTCCATACAATTAAATAACTGTCGTTACTTGGCAGAAAATTCCACTCTAAGACACAAAGCTACCACATCAGGCAAACTAAATTCCCTTGACAGGATACAGTGATATCACCGGCTTTAGAGGGCGTGCTGTTTATGGTGCACGAATGACACACACTATCTGTACCTCAGTTTTCGTCCATGTGCAAGTATGTACCATACCATGCAGCAGCGATGGTCAACCGCATAAACACTCTCTGAATGGATTCTGAGTGCCTATGGACATCTTAAAACACACACAGTAATTTCTTTTAATTCTTCGCTTTAGTATCAGGTATGCGGTGACTTCCACCGTAACAGCTGCATCTGTGTCTACCCACCTATGGTGTGGGCATATTGGACACACTGTAGCTATCGTTACAAATCAAAGAATGTCTTTGTTATTCTGTCTGAAGTGCGGGGAGTAAAATAAATCCTTTATTGACATTCTGACATTTAAAAAAAGCAGACTATTCCTTTTGTGAAAAATTTGACTAATCTGTTTTTTAATAATTATTCATGATGAAGTACGAAATTCTGACATGGCACGTTAATTTAAACGGTGTTATCCGCCTCGATATTCACCATAGAACGTCCCAACTGAAGATGAGAAATCCAGCACCGCCAGCTGAGTGACAAAAAATACTGAAACTTAGGTACTTTAGATACTCTAGATACTGGGGTTAGATGAAGAGCGAAGTTTACAAATGAAAGGTGGATACACGAGACGAATTGCTCGCTCGCATTTTGGACGCTGCTGTCCGCATCAAGAAACGTGAAGATCGACTCAGAAGAACAACATGCGAGTTGCAAAGTTCATTGAGGTTGACGGTGGGATTTTCGAATATTTATTTCAAAAGTAAAATATTTTTCATTTCTGTGCAACAAATTTGTCACTTAAACATTAAATTAAAATTAAATTAACAGCTGGCGATTTTTCTTTTTTATGACCATTCACAGTGATTTTGTATTTTTAGATTCAACTGCGTCTATCTCGGTAACCACTCAAAATTAGACACATGTTCATATGAAACCTTTTTTTCCCCCCCTCACAATGACCTATATGATCACCTACACAAATACTAACTCTCCTTCCTGAATTACCGTGTGTGTGTGTGTGTGTGTGTGTGTGTGTGTGTGTGTGTGTGTGTGCGCGCGCGCGTGGTGGAGAAGGGAGACAGTTTTACTAAATACTGCTTGTATGAGACAATCTTTCAGAATACTTCAAGCGCAATTTTGTCCCAGTAATTACGGTGTTTAAATATACGGCTTCTCCTCTTCCACCAACGACAGTATCATCGCTATAGAAACTAAAGCTTACAGACGTAATTGCATTTATTTTAAAAGTCGTTTACAAACGAAAAACTTTGATCACGTTTCTATAATGTCGTGCTTATGTTTTCAGCACACTGTTTGACGCATGGTGTTAACTTCCGTATGTATAAGAATTTTAACGACAGAAGAAACGCTGTTCTTCTTCACAGATGTGTAGACAGCCATGTTGTATAATTCAGGATCAAGACGTGTATTGAATTCACAAATCGAATTACTGGAGGGCCGGCTCTCTGCAAGTATTCCAGTAACATCAAGACCACGGTTGTAAGATGTACTCGAACAAAGTAGGAACATTTTCCAAAACTGTTTCTTTTATACTCGTACGTTTCTTTTATACATCACTGGGTTTGAGTTTTATTTATTTCAGATAAAACTCCACCGCCTGCAATCTAATCGCATTACAGATATCACACTCTATGAGGACAGGAATTTTTGCCATGTAGGCCTATTTTATTAAATATTCGCCATATTAAGAAAATGTTTCAAGTAGGACTCTACAGGCTGTATCACATTATAAATGGTGTTTCCCAGCGTGGCCACTTTTTCTTTTTTTTTAATAAAACTGAATAAACTCCATTTGGGCTTCAAGTAAGAAAGACGTCAGTTACATCACACCGTTGAGGACCGAAATTAAATGACACCGAAACATTTCACTGTAGTTATCCAATACAAAATTTCATCGAAACCCATTAATTAACTCTGTAGGTGAAACCGACACAACCTTTCAAATAACTGTTTTTATTTTATACGCTTCTTTGAATGACACATCAAAGACAAGTTTTCTTCAGCGCCTAAGTACAGTAGCGTCTAGGGCGGAATGACAGTAAATTCCATACATTCTAGACCTTCGTTGAGAGGTCAATGCAAGCCGCCGCTTTATTGCATACGAAGATGTGACTGGGTCACAGGACGGTCTGGCTGGGGGTTCCTTGAAATCTTACGGAAGTTCAACATAACACCGCCAGAGGGCGCCTACCGTGCTTCTATTTAACCACGTAACACGAAGTCTATATGAACTGAAGGAAGCATTCCACTGAGTCACAAGGTACTGCAGATATTTATAATAGAATTCCGTAGTTTGCGGCACTGTACTGCGATTCGATCAGCGTCCTTTCATCAGACGCCTAAGATGAAATACAGAAGTAGAGATCCGTCGCATCTGATTTGATGTGGTAGCTTTGACGGTGTGAGTACACAAGGGCGCACTCTGTAATGAAGACACGCGGAACTAAATGATGGCATAAGGGTGAATGCTGTGCTCAGGATGGCTTTCTGTCGAACCTTAATCACTGAAAATTGGTGGTGGATCGGTGTTTATTGGGCGTCCTCTAAAAAACAAGACAACTTTCTGATCTAATACTGGTAGTGTTTATGTAAACAGTAGTGGTCGGAAGCAGAGAAAAGAAATTAGCTTCATAGAAGTCTGTTCAGCATAAAATTTGGTTGTCAGTAATGCGGTGGAGTATGCAGTTCTGTGAAAGATTTGTAATTTTCATCACGAGTAAAAGTGGGCAATTCGCAGCCCCAGTATGAGATGTACTTAAGACGTTACGTTAACTGTCACTCCCCTCGTAATCAGGGGCCCATCTTACCACGAACAACTTTATTTCCGTGCCAGTTTAGTTCATAGACACGTCAGAGTTTAAGTACTTGTGTGGCTGGAAATTTGTGTGGGATCATCAGTCCATAAAAGAAAGGAAATGTGTCACAGTTGGTGAGATACGGGACTTCCACTAAATAAAAAAACACGGAAGGAGCCCTTAAAAATGCAAATATAAAATTGACAATAATTCACAATTTTTAAATTAAATGAGCTTCATTTCACGTCTAAAATAACTTTAGAGTAAACAAACGAGCAGAAGTCATATCTTTCGTCAGTATTTCGCGCTATAAAGCTGGACTGTCATACTGTGGAACTTCGTTAGGACAATATTGTTGAGGAAAATAGAGAATATTTTGCAATGTCTCAGTCAGATACACGTGGGATTACAGTCGCCAAGTTCAAAGTTTATATTGTTACAGAAGTGAGACGAGAGGGAGAAGCGCTGAGACCTAGACTTTTATCTGGCAAGTAGTGTGCCCAAACCTGAATTGACTTTCCAGATACCTGACGGCAGATCTTCGTGGATTTCCTCAGTACCTGCATATAAACATCGGTACACGATCACTTCCTTCTGAAACCATACCTAGCAACAATTCACTTTCGTCTTCTCATTTCATCTCATGCTACGAAAAGTCTGAATTTGAAGCGGTTTCGTGACGTGTAAACGTCACGATCTGTCACGTTACTTTGACTGTTCACTTCTCTATAAATCCCCCCGTCTGTCATAGAAACCTACGGACATCGTACTGTGTACAAGATCATGGTCCCTACAATAATCCAACTGGATCCACCCCAGGTCTTGAGACCGTACCCCGCTTCCAGTTGCATAAACCTGACACCGAAACAGCGTCGGTAACTTCTGTACGCAGCCGGAAACTACGCTATAATGAACATAACAGACACACTTGATCGCAAAATCGACTGTCGGCATACGCGCAACACATACTGCAACAAGGTCACGGATATGGCCCTGTACAGGAGGTGGTGTCTTTAACCTTTTAAAGCCTAGCGGTAACTTTACATACGACCAGGTTTAACATTAAAAAATTCTACGTGGTGCCCGCATTGCGTTTATGTGTTTTGTACGGATCTCAGAACAAACAGCAACTTTTGCCTTATAAAACATTAAGAGACTGGTTTTTATAACCGAAGTGGAGAGTGTTTACAGGGCGGTACGCACTGAGTCCTTACATAAAACCGATACGCTTCGTCTTTAAAGGGTAAACACACCAAGCCAACAAAGGTAAACGCATGGACACTATGGAGCACCTACACCTAAACAATACCACCACCAACATAAACTTATTCCAGAACAAAACCCACACCTGTTTAACCCCCTATAAGACACCCAGGCACGCCAAGCACCTACGTAAAAAACAGAAAACTGACTTGGCCTCTCATACCCCAGCCCTTGACCCTGCTTAGATCTGCATCCTCCCCCATCATGTAGGCAGACTTCAACCCTCCACGCGCGGGAGCGGGCGCGAGCGCACGCACGCACACACACAAAATAGGCCTGATACATACAGACCGCAGTGATGACTTCTGTCTAAACATAGATCTCATTATGCAATACTTACAAATTCAATTTTTCGTATGCGCCTATGTTTGTGTTGCTTATAGAATGAGAAACAATGATGATAAACCGCGCGAGAGTACCTTAACCATTTTACGGCTGTGTTAGCGGGCTTTCATGTATGATAAGCAGTCTCCCTGATGATGACCCAGAAGGGTCGAAACATCTAGGAGAGTGAGTGAATATATAGTGAATATTAAATACATATTGTGCAGTTAGTTGGTGTTCATTGGTTTATACAAAAATGATCGTTTACAGTCCTTTCACCTTCGGTTCTTTACAAGTATTAATAGCCCATGTTAAAAGCCTTAAAATATTTTTTTTTTCAAATATATTCATTCACGGTTTTACAAGCTTTTAATTAACAACTGTTCCCGCTGACGCATTTAAAAAAGTAATATCCCTCTTACGCTATGCGTAATTAATTTTCGTTGGAATGAAAACGCAGCAGGCCGCGCTTATGTAACCAGCACTCTCCCCAGTTCCTCCAAGTCACCTAACCTCCCAGCCCGCCGCGGTCTTTATTAACGCTGCGTACGACAATAATGAACAAAAGAGACAATTTAAGAAAGACTTGCGTCCTGTATCAAAGGGTTTTGCTCTCGATAATGATGCAAAAGCGAACTAGACGTACATCAGTTACCTAGCCGTACTAGTATCCGAGTTGCGCTGTTTCCAAGTTGTCTCGTTTGCAAAATATGTCCAAAATCCCGCCTTTTGTCATCAAACCTAGGTTGTCTGTTTTTAGGGGATTTCACAAATACACTATTGCTTTGCCTGACTGTACGGGTATGTTCACATTTCTTTTCTTTAAGTTCCCTAGCAACGAACCTTAGCACCAAAATAAATATACGACTGTCTCCAAAAATTAAATCAATATCGGTCAAAACACAACTAACTTCTATTTATTATATATAACTACATGTTTCGACCTATTTCAGGTCATCCTCAGTTTCAAAATTTGTTAACTTTGTACTATTAACAACACAACGGGATGACGTTCGTTAAAATTATATGAATATTTAATATATTCAGCCTACTTGCAACGTAAAATATATGAAAAATTAATTCCCTTTGAGCAGATAAAAAAAGCGCATCACTTTCCCAAAAAATGCATTAGTGTATGACGAACAAGTAAGTTCTAATATTCTACGTTCTGCTCACAGACTGCACTTGTGTGTCTTTTATTGATTATTTCCCTACATTTCAACAACTGATTCGTTTTTATAACCTAGGAGAGTTTACTGCGCGGTACGAAATGACTCTTTAAATAAAGGTCACGTTAATTTATAGGTTTGATAAATATGATTTCAAGTGAAGCCGAGCGACGGAACAAATAAGGCAAACGGTGAGCAGGATAATAACAAAGAAAGGAAAAGCATGCGGAAGGGTATATATAGACAGACTAAATACTAAAATTTATTGTTATTCCTTTGAAAATCTCAGCGGTCTGAGAGGGATAAAACGGAATTGTGGAGTAAGCTGCTGCGATCAGGGCGCTGAAAGGAACGAATCTCGCATCGAACGCTGCAGTATGGACCTCTGTTCTAGATACAGCACACAGCACGAACAATTTTTCACGCAGACCCCTTCCAGCTAATCCCGTGGAAAGCTTCCTTCCCCCGATTCCCAGGGAATACTGGTAGACGCACAGTTAGCTCATACATGCGATATGACGCCGTGGATGTCTCCTTCATGTACGTCGGTACATTTTTACCAGCCTACACGGTGTCACACTCCAAGGAACAACTATCCTTATAGTCTCCGCCTTGGAGAATCTAAAATCTCACTTAATCCATAGATGGTTGAGAACTGAGTGTGAGACCCGGTAGTCATAAAATTGGCTAATTATTGAACAAGTCTCATCGGTTATCAAGAAGTTTCCTGGTCATATGTGAAAGCCAGTAATACTTCAAGCAATACTACTCTTTTTATATGTTTTTACCGTGCATATTTACAAGCTAATTAGAACAAACCAACAATTATGCATAAAATTCACAAAGTTTTACTTACATTGACATTATCCCTACAATTTGTATCCCCTGAAGATGATGGCATGTCCATTGAAACAGGTAGGGATAAAGTCAATGTAAATATAGCTTTGTGAATTTTGTGCATAATTGTTGGTTTGTTCTAATTAATATTACTTATGATAACTGTAGTTTACATAACAACATATGTAGGCAGCATATATCTGCAAGGAATCCTAACGTATTCCCATTTTCTTTGTGGATAGCCACCAATATACTTCTTTGTAATGTAATCAGAGCGTGAATAATGTATTTTAAAGTAAGCGGAAGTGGCAGTGGCGTAAATTAAGGCACAATCCCTACATCTGCGTAAAGTAACTGACGAAAATCATCAGTGACTAAATTTTGGTATCGCAGCCAAAATTTGAAACGGGCGCCTTCACAATACAAGTCAGAAACACTGGCGGCTGAGTTAGTCTACTTGGTACGATTACACTAATTGTGAGTCATTTTAGGAAATTGACTGACACGGACACACTTAAGAGTACTCATGTTCCCATAATGGAGCGAAGTTACGTGGCGTCACACAAAAGTTACTGTTCGATAAAATGTGAGATAATAAGAAGCATAACAATACCATTTTATTTATGAATGTGGCTATATCTACGATAATATCTTAATAAAGTAACAAGTATAGCAAAAATACAGGCTTGAAGAGAACATAACTTTGACGGGAGCGAAACTGTTCCATTTCAATGTTAACATTCTCAGTTACTCATACGAAATAGGTGACTCTACTGTCTGAAGGCCCTACGCTTGAATGTATAGTAAGAGAATAGCCACTTGAATGTGAAATGTCACAGTAACCCACTGTTTGTGGCGCAGTAATTCAAATGGTATGAAATGATATGTGGTTTCTCCGACCAAATATCTTCGCAACAAAGTGGATATAGCTACTTCTTTTATAGAACTCGGACGCAAAATAGTATTTCATCTTCTGTACTCCGTATCACAAACTAGTGTCTTGGCTGGTTTATGAAACAAAACAGGTTACCTCCATCTAAGTGATAAATACACGTCACTTTTCAGACAATTCCTCTGGTACGTCGTGTCCTACAAATTCAAGGATGGAAAAAATACAGAAACCAGCAGACACTGAGTTAACTTACTGTTTCTTACTCTGATGGAACGTAAGAGAGATAAAAGGATTTTGATGGACTGCTGTGGAAGATAGATTGTCCCAGGAGAGATCAGGGAACAACGCACAGGATAAAATTACATAATGAGGAAGGTCATAATTTATTACATTCATAATAATTATAGGGTGATTAACTTAACAAGGATGAGACACGCGAAACATGTATGACGCATGTACGAAATCAGAAATTTATATCGTAATTTTGTCGGGGCACATCCCAGTGGCCCGCGGTCTAGGGCCTAAGTCTGCGGCCGAGCGCTTGCTGCGATAGTGGGTTCGAATCCCACGGGGGGGGGGGGGGCATGGATGTTTGTCTTGTACAGTGTTTGTGTTGTCAGGTAGAGGTCTCTGCGACGGGCCGATCCCTCGTCCGGAGGAGTCCTACCAACTGTGGTGTGTGTCTGAGTGTGATCAAGTGAAAATAAACAACCTCGACACCTACTGTGAGTAGGTAGAAGGGGCAAGGACTACGAAACGAATTTTGTCGAGAAACCCGAAGAGAACAAAGCACTTGACACATATAACGTAACTGTATTAAACTGAGGAAAGAGGGCATGATTGGATTCAGATGGTTCAGAATATGTCCAATTGCCGAGTTTTTGGTACACATGACAGCGAACTATCATCTTCAATAAATGGCATGACAATACAAGGGGAAGCGTAATGTGTGTGCTCGCCCGAACGCGCGCTAACATCAGCGGTAAACATATACCTCGTACTGTCCGGTTTTATACATTTTAATGGACTATCTTCATAGGTAGGATGACACAAACTGCGATTACCTTAAAATTACCTTATAGTTTTGCATTTTACCCTGCAGAAATTAAAACCAACAAAATACACGTTACGTAGGCAGAAAGCACTACTTTTATATAATTACACAATTTTATTTGCAATGACTTGGAGCTCCTTGACAATGACCCACAAGGGCCGAAACATGTAGAGGACTAATCACTGAAGACTAGATATATAGAAGAACATTTTTTCCTGTTTCATTTTGGTCAACGAGAATGGTTCACACTTTAGCATCGACGCACAAAATAGGCGGCACTTGGTGAAGACTGCAGTAGTGATGCGCAGGGTATGAACACGCTGCATGAGGCCTTGTTCTTAACACATACATCGGACTTGGCTAGGCTTTCTTTCCTTTAAGTTCACTCATTTCGGCGAAGGTTTTTTCCTCTCTTGCGGTCGCGATACGGTTCCCTGGGCACCTGACTAATTTTGCGGCGATTCTCCGCTCCAAGACTGGTTCTCTTCTTCGATAAATTTCCTGTTTCCTCATCCCTGCAACCCATCTCCTACCATATCTCCCTACTTGATATTTAATGTCGCTTGTTCTGTCGGGAGGATTTTTCCCATGAAGCTCTAAGCTCCTTTATGGAAGAGACACCATTAGAAGAACATCGCAACAGAGTCGAGTCACTGCTGCTGGAGTAAGATTTCTTTCTTTCAACTTTTTTCTGAATACTAAGATAGGTTACTACAGCCAAGATATGTAAATTCCATGATTTGGAACAATGATAAAGTTTAATTTGGTTTTAATGTAGAGAAAGAGATATATCACGCGAGTTTGAATCAATACCAGTTTAACAATTCTTACATTTAAATTTGCACATTAAACTGTGTCAAACTAATTTCGGAAACAGATATAAAACGATCGACAGAAACGAACCCTCTGTTATGCACAAAGTTTTACAGCGTCCTCATGCTGTACGTTCAGTGTCTAAAAATGCCGTGAGAGTCTAACAAAGTTTCAGTGTAATTAGAATTTAATATTTTATGCAAAGTCGAAATATATTAACTCATTACCTGTATACATGATTCACAACATAATCAGTGAATCCCTAATTTTCTTCACCAATAATTCCACGACACGTTTTTCCTTCACAATGTTCTCTACTTATTTTCCTGCTCTAATTCAACATCTCATTCCTCTTCTCATTTACATTTAATCCTTTGGTAATTCTTCTCAAGGAGGAACAAATGTCTTTTTCGGAACCTCAACTACGTTACTGCCGCCACAACGAGACACTAGTTTTAACTAAACGATAGTTTAATGCACTATAAGCACACAAAACGCGAAGTAACTTCCATCGAGTTATAAAATGTAAAAGACACTTCATCTGTAATTAGGCCTATATTAAACGCTATACTTGAGAACATACGAGGAACCTTGACTTCTACTGGATACCTAATGTTTCCTCTTCCGGTAAATAACCTGCAACTAAATGTGGCACATAAAGACGTGGTTAACAATGGAGAAGAGGGGAGAACAGCTGAAGAGCATGACTCTCACAGCTACAAACTGAACAAGTTTCGTTTAGAGCAAGGAAGAAACAAGTAGACAGGCAGCACTGTACAGAATTTACGAGGAGGCTGACTTCCTGAACGCCGAAACTTATGAACAGACATTCATTACCGGCAATGGCAACATTCATCAGAACTATGTTACGGCGCACACAAGATATTGTGCTTCCAAATGCCTCTCAGAGGGACGAACAACTTTTTAAAGCACGCTGCGCGTCTGAAGAAACGTTTCTTTCAACATAACTGCAGGAACCTAGCGCCAGACAGTAATGGTGACAAAAAAGTGACTTCCTTGGCCAGCCTTTCATACTTAGCGGAAAGCGGTAATGACGGCGTCAATAAATTCAACCTGCTAACGCTTGGTTTTTCCCAGGTTTACAGAGATGGTGGTGTTTCTAGTAATACAATGCACATTACAAACAGTCAACCCTCGATAGAGCACCATTGTTTCTTCACCACAATTTGTGGCGTTATATCGAAGGGGGCGGTACATTAAAATACTCTAATGTTTTTAAGTTCTTAACATTCATTTAAAAAGACAAAAATGTTAATTACAGAAGAATAACACGGCAGAAGAACACCTAACACAGCAGTGGCGCACTGTGTTTGCAAATCGCCTTCGACCTTCCCTCAATAACTTCATCTGTTGCTGCACCATATTTACCATTTAACTGCCCTATCTCTACTGGCAATGCTTGCACCAGTGCTACGTGTTTTGCATTTTTTATCTTCTTTATATCAGCACCTGCTACATTTTCCCACTTATACTTTTCATCTCATACATAACGTCGACAGATAGGTTTGTTCCACAATAAGGCAAAATGGTTTCTACACTCTGCTTAGAATCTGCAAAACTGATTAACACAGGCGTCACTCTCTTCACTAACACTTAGCACTGCTCTTTTCCCTTTACTTAACTTTTAAAATAAGGGGTTTGGATAATTAAAAACTGTACTTAGTATTATGTTCGACCGACGGCGGCTCAAGAGCTGCGTTATCGTCTGGGTTACCCTGCATGATTTTGACATTCTCCATACCGTCTTTCAAACAGTGTAGGAATGAAAACTAGAAAGGAAGTGAAACAAGTAGGAAGCAAAAAGAAACCGGGGCTACGAAGTCAGTATTTGTTTCAAGGTACGTGTATAAAGGGTAAATGAAAAACACCAGTTTCAAATACACAGGCCGCTAGAAGAGTTGAAACGGGATGTATGCAGTGTGTAGACGATAAACGTTTTTGCACAGTTTGTAGTTGCACATCTCATCTTCCTTTACGTGAATCACCACATGACCGCAAACGATAGAGCAGTCATCTTGAGCAGTATAAAAATACCTACACAAAGGTTTCCTTTCTCTCTCTTCCATTAACCTTTTAAAGCCTAGCGGTAACTTTACGTACCATCAGGTTTAACATTAAAAAATTCTACGTGGTGCCCACATTGCGTTTATGTGTTTTGTACGGATCTCAGAACAAACAGCAACTTTTGCCTTATAAAACATTAAGAGACTGGTTTTTATAACCGAAGTGGAGAGTGTTTACAGCGCGGTACGCACTAAGTCCTTACATCAAACACATACGCTTCGTCTTTAAAGGGTTAATTACTCTCTCACAGTTCCGATTATCATCTTAAATTTTGCTCCTGAAACTGCAGCAACATTTGTTCTTCCTTCAGTGTGAGTGACCAAGTTTCACACTCTTATAAAACACCAGCCGGAATAAAACCGTAATTTGATTTCTCAGAAGCGAAACGTTGCAAGATTAGAACTGAGTGGCAGCAAGCATCATCCAAATATGACCTTCTATAAAATTTATTGAACGAATTTTTTTTGTTACCGTCCTTCTGAAATTCTTAAATATTAATTACATTTATGTTACAGTTTCGGCCGGTATTCTGGAAAACAGAAATGGACATAGACTTTAGTTTTTATGTGCTTCTCTAGATCGATATCCTTGCTAGCCTTTGACTAGAGTTCCTGGGTTCCTATTTACTGTAGCGATGTTTTCCTTATGCATTCACGTAGTCAGCATAGCCTTGATGTCTCTGTGATCCATTCAGTTCCAGTACCTTTGAATTTTCTTGAACCTTCGTAATGGCGTATTGAAAAGGAAGTTTGCAAATGGATGTAAACAGCTCAGGATCGAGTCTAACTGCGAACTTTGATACTACTGACGAACTTTCTGGTTCTAATGGCAGCCAACTAGTTGTTTCTATCGTGCTGATGGACGCAGTATGTCCACCAAAGTTTTATCCACATGCTATAGAAGATGTTACCACGATCCACAAGACCAAAACATGGAATTTTCACTATAGTAAGGGCCTAAAATATTATGCATTCCACAAACTTAACGATGACAGGCCTATACCAGAAGACGTGTATGAGAGGTGGTTTATGTAACTTTCTTGTTAGGTCCGCCTACTAGACGAAAGTTTAAGTCTGCAGACTAAAGTAGGCCTGTACTTCTGACTGCATCTGTGTGTTCTGAGTTAAAACTGACAGATAAGACTTGAATTTCTTCCAAATGGAACGGAGACAGGTTCCCCTACATTTGCCTGCTTATATCGGAATCCAATTCCACTGTACCGTGGTTGGCCGCTGCTATTCGAAATTTAAAACAAGAGTTTTATGTACTATATCAAACTTTGCAACTTGCCCATTCCTGGTGTGAGTAGGCCAGAACTTGAGGGATGCAAAATGTGACGGTGAAAATGCACGTTTATTATTCTACAAATGTTATATGGCAGCTTGTGTGTGTTCTGTTTTCAGAGTGGCAGCACTGAGGTGTAATAATTAATCTGGAATAACATTAAAATAGATCCACAATAGAGTGCCAGTGTGGTCTGGATTGAAACAATTCGGGGTAAGGCCCAGTGACAAAATATTTGAATACGGTAACGAGTCTTGGCTGCATTTTATTAACCCTTTAAAGACGAAATGTGTCTGTTTTATACAAGGACTCACTTTGTACCGTGCAGTAAACACTCTCTACCTCGGCTATACAAAACGAACTGCTAATGTTGTGGGTATAAGGCAAAAGTCGCTGTTTGATCTGAGAGCCACACAAAACACATAAATACGCTGTGAGCACCGTGTATAATTTTTGGACGTTAAACCTGGTGGTAAGTAAAGTAACCACTAAGCTCTAAAGGATTAAAGTCTGTGGCCCCCTGAGACATAATGAGCGACTATCAGCTTGTCAAGAAATTCTCTGCTCTTTGCACCTAGTTAACACAGACTTACATAGGTAACGTTGTGTTTCATCGAAAAATCTCAAAGGCAGACGCCTGGGAGACCAAAACTTAGTCATATCGATGTTACCACAATGAATTCTACGGAACTACTATGTCAGGATAACGAAATGATTCAAACTGGCGAAGGAGAGTGTCCCGTGGATGACATGTGTGTTCGCAAAAAAAAACTTCCAGAATCGGTAAAAGGCAAAACGAATCACGGACGAGATGAGCGACCATCTTCTTCTTAACGAGGACTTCACTGAATGCTGTTAAACAAGTGCCTTTGAATCTGTCTTACCCATGAAGTTGGCCTCTTTTGAAGCATCTGCCATAGAGGATGTAAAGATCTGAATCTGGTCCCATTTCAGGGTAATGATCTCAACAGGCAAAGGTAAAGTTTTCCTTGTATTCAAGCAGTATTTCATGGGAATATGGCTAATGGAAGCAATACAGCACTTTTTTTTATGTTCGGTTGTAGATCAGGGGTAGGAAAAGTAGGACTCGTGTTCGGTGAACAGCCGAGGAGTTATTTAGAGTGTTTTTAAGAACATGGCGCTGTACCTATTTGTAATTTCTCATGCATCATTTAAAGAGTGTCCTGTAATCTAAAAATAAACAACAGTTGACAGTTATGATAGAGGCGTAAAATCAAAATTTTGGGACGCCTTCACGCACATTATGTCCCATTTACTGTGTCTATATTTGGCCATGCGAAGGATGACCTAGGCCCTCACCAGTTTACATGTCTTACGTGTCTTAAAAAACTTCGACAGCATAATCCTAAACGCTTGGAATACAACGCAACACTCATAACAATACGAACATTTTCAGGAATTTTTGTACATCTGTAAACCTGTTTAGAAAGCGTGGAACGTTGACAAGGTATTCAACCATTTCTGAAATGGAGATTACTCGAGAATTCTTCGGTCTGATCTCAGCTGCCATATCCCTAACCGGTACATGAAAAAAAAACAATCCCTGTTCAGGCCTCGACAGGCCCTGAGGGTTCCAGGAGGTTGAGGCTCCCAGATTTCAAGATAATCGGCATATGAAGGTTGTTAAGGTTGTCAGCCCTACGCACCGGCCGCCTTTACCCCTCAGGAGATACCCCTGGTACTCATTTCTATTGAAGGCTGAGTCGATCCCAGGGCCATAGTGCGGCTGGAAGGATTATGTCGTAAATGTAATTAATCCTAAACGACCGATCATGCCTTATAAATAAGTGGTAGGTTTCATTCCCTGCAGATTTATCCTCGGAAGAAGGACCCGCAGGACGCCGCAGGGCCTGTCTGGACGAGGCTGCTGAGACAAATATCGCGCGCCTAATAGGAAACAAGATTCGACGTCAGTCCCCCAGCCCCACTCAGCCAATTTACTGTCGCAGCCCATGTCACGGTACCACACAACCAGCAACACAATTACACTTGCACATGTCAGTAACTACTGCAATCAAAGGTACCTGTCAGTAAGTACTCAAAATATAGTGTTCGTTTTTCGAAAATTGTTAAGTGCCTACTCATTATTTCCAAACTCAATAACTTTAAAATATCCACTGAACAAACTGCAAAATATATTTATTAAATATATATAAATATATATTTATTAAATTCGCCATTTTTGTCCATCTGGTTCGAATGTAATGACTCAAGACCTGCTGAAATAATAACATGAAATTAACCCTTTAAAGACGAAGCGTATCTGTCTTATACAAGGACTCAGTGCGTACCGCGCTGTAAACTCTCTCCACTTCGGTTATAAAAACCAATCTCTTAATGTTTTATAAGGCAAAAGTTGCTGTTTGTTCTGAGATCCGTACAAAACACATAAACGCAATGTGGGCACCGCGTAGA
>BLKM01000365.1:296503-325843 GCA_013340265.1 Coptotermes formosanus
TAAAGTGCAACCTTAGTGTAGCGATAACAAAAAAGTTCTCCCTGAAGATGACCCACCAGGGTCGAAACATGTAGGAGTGTGTTACGATTGATGATAAAACTCTCTTTGTGCAGTTGTTGGTGACTAGTGTTTTGTATAATTATCCTGGTTTGTGGATTATAATCCGCAAACCATATAATCCGCGCACGTATAATCGATAGTACGCTGTATTATAAAAAACTGCAATTCCACATGTTATTTTATATACGTGTAAAACTTGGTCTCTCACGATAACGGATGACAAATGCCGGCAGTTTGGCGAAAAAGAATTGAGGCTAATATCTAGAGGTGATCCACACAACAAGTCACTAGAATATGGACCAACATACGCAATGAGGAACCTCAGTGTTTCGGGACAATTATTATTAGGCTAGTTGACTCAAGTAACACATGATATGAGGGACACGTAGGACTCTTCAGCGAAATGAGAAAATGTACAACACCTTAGCCAGAAAACCTAAAGGGAGGAGAAACTGCTTGGAATACTTAAGACACAAATGGGAAATGAACGGTAAAATTAATTTTAAATAAACAGCCTACATCACGGGTTTCGGGCCGCGTCCACATTTGTAAATTATGTATATACTACAAAAATTGCACAATAATAAGGCCGTTAGGTACACCACTTATTGAGATTTTTCCACTTGCTGTCCGCAAACCAGCGCACGATAAATTGTGTGGCCCTTCGCCACAAAAGATTTAGATGTCCATGGTCTACGTAGAATGAATGCAACTGGTTACGGAGAAGTCGAATGGCGCATCCTTGTGAACACAGTAACGAACCTCTTGTCTTAAATGCAGTAAATTTCTCGATCGCTGGGTAGGAACTAAGCAGGGTCTTGAACAGTCACCATTCAAAGTCAGCCAACATTACAATGTTTGCCAGTGGCAAGCTGTATTCTCAAGTGGTCATCATCCCAGCACTGACCAACAGCAACGTTGCTGTTAATCAGACTTCATTCATTCTGGCTATTCTTTCCTTGCGCTTTGTGTCTATTGATGACAGTCTTTCATGATCCCCTTTGACAGAAGACTTGTTCCCTCTTCATTACCTCTGAAAGGCGCTGGACCTAGATAATGACGTTTCCACACTGGCATCGTGGCTAGAATAGTTGTACCTTACCAGCCGTACACAATGGATTCCCTACGTCTCAAACTAATCTAAGGTGCCTCATTAGCAAACCCCACAGACTGTGAGCAAATGTCGGAGTTGTGTGTATAGGTGCGGCTGATGTGACGATATACTGCCAATAGTTCTCAATCTGTGTACCGTGAAGGAGTTCTGAGTGGATTAACGAGCTTCTGTGAATCTGTCATGATCAGTGCCTGGACACAAGAGGACTTCATTAGCGGCGGTGGCATTACTGGCAATTTGGCTGCGTTGTGGGAATCCATACGCGAAAGTAAAGCGAAGGATACAAAAGATACAGCAAGGTGATAACACGAGATCTGCACTTTTCTGGGTTATTATGCCACGTCGAATAGTAAACCTTTACTGACGTTTCGGGACATCGTATAGGTCCCATCTACAAGGGTCAAGAAGTCTAATGCAGCAGACTTCTTGACCCTTAACCCTTTAACAACGAATGTTTTATATAATGACTCAGTGCGTACCGCGCTGTAAACACTCCACTGCGGTTATGAAAACCAGTCTCTTAATGTTTTATAAGGCAAAAGTTGCTGTTTGTTCTGAGATCCGTACAAAACACATAAACGTAATGTGGGCACCACGTAGAATTTTTTAAAGTTAAACCTGGTGGTACGTAAAGTTCCCGCTAGGCTTTAAAAGGTTAAAGATGGGACCGATACGTTGTCCCGAAACGTCGGTAAAGGTTTACCACTCGACGCTGCGTTATATTCCAGAAGCGCGCAGAGCTCATCAACATCACGGCGGAAGCCTGAAATCACGGAAAGTGTTACAACCTTTCGCAGCGTCGAAAGACTCTAACAGAACAACAACAATATTCTGGCCACACTGAGGTATTCTCTAGTTACTACGATGAATGTATGCCACATTCCTTGTGTGTGTGTGTGTGTGTGTGTGTGTGTGTGTGTGTGTGTGTGATTATTGGGGGGGGGGGAGAAGGGGGGTAAAGATGCAATCAGTCGTTGTAGACCACAGAATTCACGACGCGTGAATGGGACGCTGATTCATACCGGGGCTTGTAGAAAGGAGTTGAGAGGCAGACTATTTTCTCCGTTTCTCGAAGAGTATGGAGGGGATTCCCCTAGGAGAAAGGCTAAAAAACTTCCAGACAGACCGTGACAAGACGCCAACAACATTTTCTTTAAGGGTGTAGGGAAAGAACGAAAAAGGAACGAATGGGGAAAGAGGCTGAGGCACAAGTATCCTCACTCCAACACTAGTAAAAGTGAAGAGAAAGAAAGAATCGAAGCTTTCAATATAAAAGAAAGGACTAAGAATTGCACGCCCAAGTACTTCCAGCCCACTCCGATTCTATTTTCCGAAGAATAAAAAAATTGCCCAAAATTTGTTTCTTTCTTTCAAATAAGGTGCCTAGGTACAAATACGAGTAATTACTTCTACGTGTTTATACAAAATATGTTAGAATACATCATGGGGACCGTGTGAAGATTTAATGTTCTACTTTCCTTTAGTTATGGGACACCTGCTGCAGTGCCAGTATGTCGGAGAGGTTTGTCTGCAGGGTGCTGCAGTCAGCGTACAACAAAAACATATACAGCTGTTGGTTTACAAAAAAATTTAAACACAAACAAATGCACAAAGGGTTTTCTTTCATCACTTGTAACACACTCCTACATGTTTCGACCCTGCTGGGTCATCTTCAGGGAGAACTTTCTGCCGTGGTTACACTAAGGTTGCACTTTATAGTTGAAGATGACCCAGCAGGGTCGAAACATGTAGGAGTGTGTTACAAGTGATGAAAAAAAAACCCTTTGTGCATTTGTTGGTGTTTAATATTTTTTGTATAATACAGTGCACGGACATGGAACACATTAAAGCTGTTGGTTTGTTTTTAACAACGGCATAGATACCATAATTCACAAAGTGTATACGTCAGGAGAGTTTTCAGAGGCATCAACTATACAAACACGTCACAGTTTCGACCCAAAATGCGTGATGGATGTCCTTTCCGACACCCATCGCATGGTCGTGGATACGAAATTCATTCAGACGCGCGTAGCCTATTGCAGCGTCCTATCTGTAGTGTCATAACGTAACACAATGACTGTGGACCAGACGCGAGTTGCTTAATGAATGGTTAGCACTACTGCAAAAGCCGGGAAGCCTAGTAACGGTATGGTCAGAACGGTTACCGCATTCCCAGAACCTACTATATAATCGAAACTAATTATACAGCATCTTAAAATAAATTTGACAACACACGCACACACAAATAAAATACTTTTAATACACGCTTCATAATATTACACGTGTGAAATATTCTTCTGAAAATTACTAAAATAACTCATACGTAGTCCTTCCCTCTTCTACCTACTCACAGTAGGTGTCGAGGTTGTTTATTCGCACTTCATCATCCTCAGACACACAACACAGTCGGTAGGACTCCTCTGGACGAGGGATCGGCCCGTCGCAGAGACCTCTACCTGACAACACACACACACACACAAGAGACGAACATCCATGCCCCCGGTGGGATTCGAACCCGCAATCCCAGCAACTAAACGACTGCAGACCTATGCCTTAGACCGCAAGACTACCGGGATCGTGTGCGGGTACTTGTTACTGATGAGTATTTCTATGGTTTGTTGTTAGCTAGATTTACGCAAAGATGTTTATTGTGCGGGATCTGAACGTACACAGCTACTCCTGCTTCACGTTATGAGCGAAGCTTGTGACACACTAGCACTCAACACCCTCTGTGGCACGCCACATCTATACTTTTCGTATAGGACTCTTTGGGTCATGTTAAGTATCTGTGATTGAATTAACAACGTTAACTGTAGCTCAGAAGACACAAAGCGACAGCTGGCAGTATGAAGAGCTAATAATGTAATGGAAAGTGTATGAAAGGAAGCGGTCATCGCACAACATAGGGAACTGCCACAGAATGTGCCTGGGCGGACTGAACAAACCATGAGACATCCGGCCCTCGAGCCAGCATTTGGAACTTCGATCTTCCGTACAACAAACTGCGAGTCCTGAACACTGACCGCAACTTTCGGTTTGTGCCAGCTTAAGTAATTTCTTGCCAGTAGGGTGCGCAAGAATGCAAGACGTCCCAGTATTAGGGAAATACGATGTAAGTATGTGGAATGGAGTAGGTTGATTTAGGATGGACTTAGGCGATGTATAAAATTTCAAATACTATAAAAGGCTGGGGATTTATTAAAGAGCTGAGCGATCGTTTGCTTGTTTGAAAGAACACCTTTTCAATGATTATGCAGATTTATGTTCATACGGCCGACCCCATTGGCCGCGCGTCTAAGGCGTAGGTCTGCGGCCGAGCGTTTGCTGGGATCGTGGGTTCGAATCCCATCGGGGGCATGGATGTTTGTCTCTTGTGAATGTCCGTGTTGTCAGACAGAAGTCTCTGCGACAGACTGATCACTAGTCCAGAGGAGTCCTACCGAGTGTGATGTGTGTCTGAGTGTGATCAAGTGAAAATAAACAACCTCGACACCTAGTATGAATAGGCAGCAGAAGTAAGGACTACGAAACGAAATGTTCATAGCAACTTTCACCAGGACAAAGACAAGGGCAAAGGTTCCTCTGCCACTGGTCGAGGAAACAAGAGTACCACGAGTAGGAAATTCATGTCCTACTGGTGAAGAACTGTGGAAGCCAACAACAGTACAAAACACAGTCACCTTTCATGTTACCGTAAGTCTGCCTGAATTCAGTGTATCGATATCTTTATATTTTTGAACGTCTGGAATCTACTGGAAAAATAAGAGACGGGCTGCAGAGCTGTCTGCACCAAGTTTCAAATGTGTGTGTGTGTGTGTGCGTGCGTGCTATTGGGACGGCTCCAGAATCAATAACAGAGTGAAGCAAGGCTCATCCTTTCGGCGAGATGGAGATGTCTGCCAAATCTGAACATAACCAAGATAGTCTTACAAGGACGTCTCAAGAACACAAGTCCTTACAGATAGTTATAGTATTATATCAGTTGATTTGTTATGATCTGAAAATCATGTTTCAACCGATATCCATATATGTTGTCCACTTGTTGATATATTTTGGTAAAGCACTTCTGCATATAGCATTTACCCCGACATTACCCTACTGCCGACTGGGTAGTGTAACATTTATTTAACAAGAAATTTATTGAAGTAAACTGAACTGAAATAATGAAAGTTCTTACGTCTTTAATAAACTCTTACCTGAGGCTCACAACAGCGCGATTAGATCTTTGACAGAGGGCTTTTCAATATACTTTACAAAAATGCAAAAATACCAGGGCACTTCCGTCTGTTTAACTGACACACTACATGAAACGCATCTCACTTTACGACACAAAACCGAATAGGGCTTACTTATCTTTCAGTTCGCATTCTAGAAACGAGACTGGAAACATTTTATCAATAACTGAAGTAGCGGTGCCGCATGGTGGTAAGTTTCGCAAACAACCAAGCATATTTATGTGAAAGCCAAATGCCTTAACACTGTCAAAGTTCAATTGCTTTATGAATTATACAGTGCGGGGGTTTCAGGTTACGACGCTGCGAACATGCGTGCGAAAGCAAGCAGCACCAATCTAGTTCAACGACAACGCCGTCTTACGCCATCGTCATAGAACGAAAACCCTGCATGTGGTCTACTAATAATTACCTTGGGAATATAATAAAGGTATTTTTTCTTCCAGTAACGCACACATTCATTACAGTAATGCCAAACATGCAGAAATTTGCCTCACAGCCCTTGGCCAAGACTCTAAATACCACGTTTCATAAACATTATAGGAATTAAATTTGCAGTCGGACGGAACTTGCAGTTGTGGGTTAATTTAAAGTCATTAGTGCAAATAAGCACAAAAATGTTCGTAGGGCCAAATACGTTCTTAGTAACGATCGTTTCCAGGAGTGTCTATAAAGCCCATTTCTCATTTCAAAGATTACAGTTTCGTACGAAGTTAACTTTGGAACTTAAATAATAAAAAGTAAAAAGTGAGTAAAAGAGGACTCCTGTCCGTCTTTGCAAGCAATCAACAAAAAGGAAATATGCCTATTTAGAAAATATATTGTAGGCATAAATGGCAAGTAAAGACGCCTATGTCAGATTAGAGATTTACACGGTGCTACGAATATTTTTTTTCTTGTGGGATATGATATTTAGTAATATTGTAGATGCAAAACAATGTAGAAATACACCGTGAAGATGGAGGAAGTTTGTTCATCCGAAACATTGGCAGCTTATATCAACATAGCGTTAGGATTACATCCCAAACAAGCGTACACTTCGTATCGGTATAAGGCAATGCTTCATACCTTCTTTCTGCCCTAATCCACCTTGTCCACCGTTTCCACCACTCACTATGGTTGCAGACGTCGTTCTCTTGTTGTGTCTCCATCATTATTCACGTCCTTCAATTCTTTGCTTTTTATTCGTCCCTTTCAGTCCTACTCAATCTGTATGAGATTCAAGTGTCAGGCTGTGACGGGCAATACACAGGCCTACTGCTCTGACGCGGACAATAGCGCCTTCCTTCAGAGCCTGAAACTGACACAGCGGTATTTTTCCAGCGCACAGAAAGCACTGAGGTCATACCCTCAGCCCGGCGTGTTCCAGAAGTGCACGGTATGCCACAGTTCACTGCACGAGCACCAGATTTCATCTCCAAAACGAAATGATTCCCTGCACCCAACAGAGACTCATGTGGATCCCACGGTTGAATTTTCATAGCTCGTCCCATGCCATACACAGACAGAGCAACACTGCAGCGTCTCTTTCCTTATGAAGTCCACGCAATAAGGCACGTATCTACATATATAAGAAACGTTTAAGACTTGTTTGAGGTTACACAAAGTGCGTTTAGTGTTCGAAACTTCTGAGACTACTTAACGCTGAGCAAAAAGGCATTACAATCCTTCGAAGCGTCGGTATTTACCAATCGAGACGGCGTTACTTGCTAAAAAAACTTGAAATTAAGTGTACTTAATTAACCCACAATAGACACACCGTGTCGGTTCATGTTTGATTTCCAGCCTACTGAATGGCTTTTCATTAAATTTTATATTCTGGAGAATTACAGATTCTACTCTTTCTTGAACTTCCAACAAAAGGTACATATTTTATTTGCCTTTCGTATACGTACAATGACGTATAAATTTTAGGCACAGATGCAGATAAAATCTACAGCTTTTCTATAATACATTTTTCACATTCACTAAAACAGGGACACGTCCATTACTTCTACTCTTTTGCAGCGTTTTATCATCAAATGACACTATCTTTCGAACAATATAATGTATCTGCAATAAACAGGAATAAAAGATTGAGGTGGCTAAATGGCAATAAATAAAATTTCTGAACATATCGTCTTATACACTCGCACCTGTTTTGGTCCATTGAGTGCAGACTTCCAATCCCTTCAATGGACAATAAACTTACCTTCTGACTATTTCGGCCATGAAAACGTTACGCCGACCGACTCTTTCCGTGGTGATCAGTACATCCAATCTACTGCCGGCAAAGTTCATTGAAAGAGGTCACGATCGATCCGAACTAATCACTTCAAATACAACGAACATGATCAACGTGTTTTACAAAACTATGCCAAATAATTTCTGCGCTGGATACATCATCGTTAAATAGGCTCTGGCTTTCGTGTTGACGTACCTTGTCTCCCGCTTGGATGAGAATACAAATTCAACTCTGACAAATACGTTATGAGCACACACAGTGCCATCAATGTCTGAGACAGCCACAGGGACATCACCGCAATGGACGCAACAACAGTTGGTGTTACACATACACGTAACTGTACAAAGATGAAGGCAATACAAACAAAAGAGGGCTATTGTTTCATACTGTGACACTACTCATCGTTATGTAGTCTGTCTTACGAGAGGTCCAAGGCATCTTGAAAAACGAGTTCTCCCGAGAGTGCGACTTAATGCTTTCTCTTTCAAATTTCCGGTATCCTCTCTTTTCCTTAAGGTCATCCAATAGGTGCTTATGTCTTCTTCCTCGTGTTCCCGTCACTTTTATCCTTCCTTATATTTTTCCTTCAATAAAGTATTCTATAATGCAGTTCCTACGAAGATGTTACCAATCTACTTGGCCTTCCTTCCTTCTTTCCTTCTTATGGTATGTAGGATGTTCCTTTTCTCCTTGACCATTTGTAATACTTCATTCTTTACACGATCGATCCAACTGAACCTCTCAATCCTTTTCCAGCACCACATTTCAGAACCTTCAAGGTATTTCTGATCTACTTTCCAAGTTTCAAGTGTCCAAGTTTCTGCACCATACAAAGTTATGTTCCAAATGTAGCACTTACTAGCTTCTTCCTCAAATTCAAGTCCAATTTGCTGGTGAAAAAATCTTCTCCTTGTTGAACGTTGCTATTTTTCGCAAGTTCTGAATTTGTAATATTCCCCTCACGTGCCATCGTCAATAAAGGTGCCAGTACGCCATACCGTTTTGCACCGTCCCCCCCCCCCCCCAAAAAAAGGCACTGCACATATACTGGCACATACCAAGGAAGACTACTGGAATTCGTGGTGCAAAAGTGTCATAGGAAGAAGTTTTCTCCTCAGTATTCCCGTTTCCACCTGTCAGTATCATTCCACCCATGTTCCATACTCACATTTCACCATAATTCAAGTAACACTGACCTTGCATGAACTTAGCAACTAGGTACGAAAACCGATTACGAAAATCCTCATTACATACTTTTTCCTCTTCTCCCTTAAATCTTCCTTAATTCAAAATACTTTCCACTCTTTTAGGTATTCAGAATGTATAATGACAGTAATTCACTACCTTCCAACGTGTCACTATACCGAAGTAAATAGAAGGGTTTAACGAAGAGCGTGTTGGCACATATCTCAAACACCTTACCCCGCTGTCTGTAGTGCGTGCTGCATGGCGCAGGAGCCAAAGGACCGGTTATGAAGCACAGCGCTGCCATTAGCAGCAGGCTGCTGGAAATGACACCCGCATAAACTTCCCGTGTTTTCGCATTGTACTGCCACTGGTAGGCAAGACTCACTTTTTTATAATGTGGTCACGTACTGTTGTGGACATAATACAATGATCCGAACATAATTCACCTGAATATTTTGCAGAAGAATTATCCTGGATTAGTTCCACGATTCAATTATCGTAGCACGTACAGTGGCGCAGTGCTGAGCTGTGCTGATTCCATACTTCTTTATTCATGTGTCTCGTCCGGCTTGTTAAAACAGGTGTGTCTGCATTAACATGTTCTTCGATTATTTACTTATTAGTACATTTAACAAGGACGTTTCGGGAAAAATACATTTGAGCCTAATAGGAAGGAAGTAACAGGAGACTGGAGAATATTGCATATTGCGAGCTGCATGCGTTGTTCAACACACCACATTTTATTCGGGCGATCGTCAAGGAGAAAGAGATGGGCGAGGCATGTGGCAGGTATGCGGAATGAAGTGCATAGGGCTGTTTGTAGGAAACCCAGAAAGAAAGCGACAAATTGAACTACAGGATAATATTGAATGGGTCTTAAGTGGAGTGGAAGGGTACGCACTGGATTAATGTGACTCAAGACATGGACAAGTGGCGCGCTCTTATGAACACGGTAACGAACACTCGGGTTCCATAAAATGCAACCACTTGAGGAATTAGCAGCTTTTCAAAAAGTCTGTTTCATGTAGTTAGTTACAGAGGATGTTCAAATTTCAGAATTTAGTATTGACTGATATGTATGAGAAAATTATTACATGCAACAAAGTGACACAGTAAAATGAAGTGATTTGGGATTATTTAAAAATACCGCCTCAGAATTTTATCTCGAAAGTTTGAAAAAATAAACTAGAAATTCCGTTCCGGTACCGTGCGAATACATCTGGGGTACGAAATATATTCCGCGCAACACACTTGTCCTCCACGCTGCTTTGTGCAGATGAACACTGTGGAGATTATGACTTAATGGGCAGCATCTATATCAGTCTTGACAAAATGCCTCTGCAAATGGCCATCATTAAAGAGGGAATAATTATGAAAACGCTATAGAAAAAAATTCATCCTCATTTTAAAAGAACTCACTTGTGCAGAAAGAATGCACGCGCCCATTTCGAAGAGCAGTCTGCTTAAGTGCGCACGTTTCTTCACAACGTAGGCTGAACATGGAAACGTTAACTACGTAATGGTCTCGATTACGATACGCATTGCTACATGTTTTTTCACTGAAAACAAGACAATGAATAACCAATTCGAATTTTTTCAGGTATTTCGTGGGCCACTTTATTTCGATTTCAACACCCGTTTTTGTCCACACGTTGCATTTACGTGTTTACTACTGTCACAGCACAAGTCATTATTTTATTAGATAATATAACCCATCGGTTTTTGTAATGAAGCCTCAGTGTCCTCTCTGTGACGTGAAAACTGAAGCCTTAAAGACTCATTTGACTAATACGCGTCTCTAAAGGAAAAGTGTCCACGTTCCTTTAAGCGCCCTAACGTAGTGCTTCTTAACTTCAGCGATGTGACCTAAGTCTGCTCATGCACCGAAAATCTGAACTCGAAATTTTTTTTTTTTACATATTTCAGCACAAAATTAGTTCACAACTAGTATTATAAGTAAGATTTTGTTACAACACTTTTGTCATGCACTCCACCGGTACTGCTGATTATTTATAAAAATTCATATGCCTTGATTTTTTTCACAGTTGTCTACGTACACACAAATTCACTCCACGGAGCACAGACCAGAGTCCTTCTTCAGAAACTAAAAGTTTCGCAGCTAGTCGAGAAATTCCCCGCGTTTTATGGAACCCAGAGGTTCAATACCGCATTCTAAAAATCCCGTCACCACCTGTCCCTATCCTGAGCCAGATCAATCATGTCCACGCTGCCATCCCACAGCTTGAAGATCCACTTTAATATTATCTTCCCATCTGTGCCCAGGTATTCCAAGTGGTATCTTTCCCTCAGGTTTCCCTACCAAAACCATGTATGAAAGTCACCTATCCCTCATACGTGTCACACGTCGCACCCATCTCATTCTTCTTGATTTGATCAGCCGAATAATATTTGAAGCTCTTTATTATGCAATCTCTGCTCCCTTCTTACCTCGAACAACCTTAGGCCCAAATATTTTCCTCAGCATCCTACTCTCCAGCACCCTCAGCCTATGTTCCTCCCTAAATGTCACAGACCAAGTTTCACTTCCATGTAAAGAAAAGGAAAAAAATTACAGTTCCGCATATTTTAATTTTTATATTTTAGCACAGCGAACTCCAAGGCAAAAGATTCTGCACCGAATGACAGCAAGAATTCCCCGTGCACAACACGGCGCTTCTCAAACCGATCTCAATCACGACTTAATTTTTCACCCTTTTTAATTAGCCTACTCATTTTCAAGCAGTGCTTTTTGTGAACTCCACTGCATGTCTCAAGCCACATGGAATTCTGTGACTTTTTTTCCTTTTTTATTTTTTTTTTTGCTAATTGGAACTGTAACTGAAGAGATGAGCCTAAGAACAATTACAAGCACTTATCCCACATCTGAAGTTACTCTTACTTCCGTAAAGTAAAGGGTTTTGTTATTAGAGTTCTGAAATCTCTGAAATTACGCCATAAAATGAAACTTCCAACCGCACGCAGGAAAACCCGGACATGCCTCTGGGTTGATATTTATTTTGGTCACGATGTTGGAAGTGTTTTTACGAAGTTTGTTATAAAGCACGTCCTGCTTCCTGCATTAAACGATGTCTAGATTTATGTTTTTAAAGACGATATGTTTCAATGACTGCAGTAACTGACGTAAGCGCAGCTATTATTTTTGTAATATAATTGGAACAAAACCGATGGAGGCATTTCCTTCCATAGAACTTAGTTTCAGTAGCAGTTACATTACGGCTCAGCATCAGCTTCATGTCAGTGGCAATTACCTTACGTTAACCTTTTAAAGCCTAGCGGTAACTTTACGTACCTCCAGGTTCAACATTAAAAAATTCTACGTGGTGCCCACATTGCGTTTATGTGTTTTGTACGGATCTCAGAACAAACAGCAACTTTTGCCTTATAGAACCTTAAGAGACTGGTTTTTATAACCGAAGTGGAGAGTGTTTACAGCGCGGTACGCACTGAGTCCTTATATAAAACATATGCTTCGTCTTTAAAGGGTTACAGTTACATTATTGATACAAGTCTCTTTGCCGTAAGCCACTTGTACAAAGCGATCAAGAAACATGAATACAGCATGTTAATACATTTCACGCATGTAACTACGTCATTCAGCGTGCCGTCAGATGTCGAACTGAACAGACTATATTTTAGTGTCCTGCCAAATATAAGCAGTTCAGAATATTTCCATTACTTAAAATATTCTCATAAGATTGCGTTGTTCTTTGCATTTCCTCCCTGGGTTTCGTATCTATGCCTGCTGTGCTGCCATAGACAAGCGGTTTCAAAATAAAGAAAAGTTGACTTCCGTACACCAATGCAACTGAAGGCACAGGGACACGGTACACTTCGGATTTATTACTCCTTATATTTTTGAATATATACCACCACAAATTATAAGATACTAAACTATTGTAGATATAATGTATAATCATATCCACTGACTAAGATGTGATTTGTAAGCATAAGATTTAGAAAACGTATATACGCACAATTGATATTTGGTATGGAACACTTTCATAGCATACAAACATTGTTTTGTTTTATCAACTGCAACTGCAGAACATTCTGTATGTTATGAAATCTATGACAACACTTTATCAACTGTAGCTGGTTTTAAGCTTGGCACAGGTATTCCGTGAAGATGGCACATTCATGTCGAAACATATCGAATTAATGTTTGTACTACTATATGTATATGATATTGTGCATTTAGTTGCGTGTAAGTTCAGTTTAAGATAGGAATAGTTGCTGGGAATAAGTGGCCTGTTTAAAACAGGAAAGCAATGGCCGGACTCAGAATTGGATATGACAGGCAAGGCAGACGCTATACTTCTCCTAATGTTACACATAAATAATCAGTACTCTATCGCATTAAGGTAGAAGCGGGAATAAAATTCATGAAGGCTGTCTGTCTTTCCTCTATATTGATTTTTCTCAGACCGTCCAGACAAATATTGGAGCAGCAGTTTAAAGGAGACCATGGCCGATATTTTCCGATTCTTCCTAATTCAAGTTTCGCAATAATCAACCAGTTCCACGTTACAAACATTACGATAATGGAAAAGTGTCTTTTAAGTAATCCTATGTTACTCATGCAGTTATATTTCTGAATTGTTAATACATACTGTGTTCTGTGCCTAACAGGTAAAGATGAAGGTGACCCTGTGCACGCCGTAAAGGCATATTGGGCATTACGTACAGGTAGACGGTCAGCTTCACGCCCCAATCGCCTTACCCCCAGGGAAAGGACTTTCAGTATCTATTTCATAGAAGGTTTTGGGGCCCCAGAGTCGGTCTGGACGCTTACGAGCAACGAAGCACGACAGGTAATATACTGTACTATAATGTAACATTAACCCTTTAAAGACGAAACGTGTCTTATTTTATATAAGGACTCAGCGCGTACCGCGCAGTAAACTTATTCCGTCTCGGTTATAAAAACCAGTCTGTTAATGTTTCCTAAGCCAAAAGTCACTGTTTGTTCTGAGAGCTATACAAAACACGTAAACTCAAAAACAGAAACACTTAGAATTGTTGAATGTTAAACCTGGTGGCAAGTAAATAACCGCTAGGCTTCAAAAGGTTAAGGCGCGTTCCCTTAACAATTGTTATCGTGGGAAAGCAATAAGTATTACTTATTGTGAATGTGTCTGTAGCCTTAATTATCCAGAATGTAAAGTGGACTGGCCATATTCTACTGTCATCTGTGACCTGTCAGGCTCTACCCTATTTTTCCACATTATCTTATAAACGGCACGATTTTCGGAAAAAAGTCATTTACCATAAAATGTGTGAAATATTTCTCATTCTAAGACGAACGTGGTGAGATACTATCATAAAATTTCATTGGTCTTCACGTAAAGTACCCGTTATTCTCGTCAGACCTCAACTAAACTTGAACTGTCGCGACAGATTGTCGAAAAACACTAAAATATCAAATTTCATGAAAATCCGTCCAGTGGGAGCCGAGTTTTTCCATTCGGACGGACAGACAGACATTATGAAGCTAACAGTTGCTTTTCGGAACTTTGAGAATGCGCATAAAATGCCTTAACCTTGCCAGGAATAGAAGCACCCCACACATTTTATAAAAAGCATGCATACAATTTCTTAAAAAATTGTGAACAGTATAAAGAAACATAATTTATTGTTAATTATTAAATATCACGCCAACTGCAGCTATATTACAAGACGCACCACAAAATAAAGCACCATCTATTTGCTGAAGCTCCTGCAAGTTTCGTCCTATTTTCGGGGTGAAGTGTGCAACAAACTGTCTTCTCATGCCCTGACGGTGACCCCCCTAAAAGGTCGAAACATGTTGCACCTTGTGTGGTGATGGGTCTATGGACTTTATCCATCGTCCGAAGAGTAAAATATTACAAATATTAAAAAATTAAAATCACAACGTTTCGGAAGCTGGCTCTGCTGCCGTCCTCAGGTGAATGGAGGGGGAGAAAAGAAGAACACCTACTCCGTCTAAAGGGCCCATCACTGCTGGAGGCTACCTCTGCCTAAGGGGCCGAACAGAATAGGGGTTCTTCTCTTCTCCCCCTCCATTCACCTGAGGACGGAAGCAGAGCCAGCTCCCGAAACGCTGTGATTTTAATTTTTTAATATTTTTAATATTTTACTCTTCGGACGATGGACAAAATCCATAAACCCATCACCACACAATATTATACACCATCGTCAAAACCTTTTAGAATGTTGCACCTTCCTTAAAAACTGATTTTGTTACATATGCCTACTTCTACTTAATTACATACTTTATAACTCGTAAGAAAAACACAAAGGTAGGATCTGAAATTTAAAAATCTTTACTGTCGCTTCATCACATTTAAATACGTGCCTCTCATAGTGGTCAAAATTAGAACGCTAGAATGCAAACATTTTTAACGCATGGGACTTTCAATGGAAGAGCGTAACTATTCATGCCGTTAAACAAACTGCGAGACAAATTAACTACCTTCCCGCAGGACTGACTCTATCCTGCACGTCAATAACGCTTCCGATCCGCTTCGTCTATTCGATGATCATGAAGTGGGCATGGGAACATGACGAGGACTCCCTTCAGCTGATCGCTTCATTCAATGAGCCGACAGAAGCTGCGTGCGTTGTTGGTTTATACTGCTACCGGCAGATGCCGTCTTCGTTTGTAAGCCCAGACACCACAGGTATATTCCACAGAACCACTGCACAATGCAAGTACAAACAGGGGCTTTGCTTTGATTCAATTTACCCACGACTCGCATGAGAAAGTCCTGAACAGCGAAGTTAGGGGCTGGGAAAGTTTCTTTTACATCCAAAATGTATTACAGACTTCGCAGCACCTACACAAAATTGCACATTGTTATTTCGTTTGTACTGTTTGTATCTTTCTCAATGTTGGTCTCGTGTCCACTTATGTATTCCTTCTGTCTAATGTTACGTATTTTGTCCCTTCTGAATTAAATGAATTTGTGTCGTTTCATTTCGCCCCCTGACGTAAGCACAGATAGAGCCTGCAAACACTCATGAGGAGAGTTTGTTATTCATACCACATTCGTGTGCACAGAACTCACAGGTCTAGCCACTTATAACAGAACGTACTGACACGGTTGTCTTACCCGTCCTCAATATTAGGATATTTAAGTACAGCTCTTCATGTTACACGAGTTATGCAGTATCCATAAGATAAACACAGGGTGTGCAAGTAGTCTAATCATTTCGAAACAGGTCATTGCCTACGCAGAAATGTAGCTCGAGCATTCAACTGCCGACATTAAAAACAAAAAGGCCGGTGCAATGCCCCTCAGCGAAACTGCAAAGACCTGCCTTAAGAGTACAAGGTTAGAGCATCAACGATATACACATATCACTTGTTTAGTGTTGTTTGTATTATGATCCGATATTACGAGGTAGATAGGTTTCTGTTTTAATATTATCCCACGTTCCATCCTAACAAGGAAGAGAAAGGCAGGCTTATGAAAGCACTCTGCTGTGTGTGTGTGTGAGAGAAAGAGAGAGAGCGAGTGTCGCCTCATTACAATTTCAGAACCACTTATTCGACTTTTAAATAACCTTGATAAAAACATTACGCGACTGGAGTCCACTCCAAAGCTATAGCTATATTTAGCTTCCTATAATCACTACTAAAAATAGGGCGGACAGGCGAAATAATGAGGTGGAAAACAGACATCATGATTTCTGGTCGAGAACAACTTAAACAAGTGCCCGTGGTAGGGAACGAGGAAAATTGATATAAAAAAATCCTCCCTGCTCTGGGGAAAAAAACCCAACGCTCAATGCTGGTGGGACACGATGAAAACATAAACCCCCGACTGCAGGTTTTTATTGTAAGGGAATGGTGATAATACGCAAAATGCTGCCTTCACAGGTCCTTATGTAAGGAAAATGACGATACATATGGACATTCTATGATTACATAATTTTAATTTTGTGACGCTTTGTCACAAGATATAAACCCATATATTTCTTTCAGCAGGAATTTCTTGTTAATTTCTGAAGTCCAGTAAATGGGAGGAGTAAACTTTCTTAATTCAGATATGTTTCAATCTTCAAAGAGATGCATCCCATTGTGTTGTAAACATTAAAACAACATAACCAATTATTGTATCTCTCGTACGCAGCTTACATTTTTACGTCATAAAACCGCGCTACATTTACATGTTTCCGCTTTCAAAAAGCCATCATCAGGCTGTGTGTAACAAAGCAGAAAGATAAAATTTTATAACTGAATTTAATAGCCACTCAAGTCTGAGAGGTCAGTATTGTTACAAATACTCTGTTTTCTCATACACAACCTGTTGATGCTTATTGAAAGCCGACATGTGTACGTTTAGCTTCGTTTTATACCGCTAAAATATAAGCTGTGTTCGCCGGATATAAGAGTTGGGTTTTGCGATGTGTTGCAAGTAGGATGCATGCAATTACATGTGTGGAGTATATCTGTATCATATGTGTAACAGAACAACATCAAAGCAATGACGCATAAACACTGTCATATGAGATACTGTAATATTGAAGATACTTAGTAACATCCAGACGTATTGCCTATTTAACCGCAAAAAATTTCTACGTTATCGAGAGCTAAATGTATTGGCGTAATTACTGAAACATTTTCGCTGTAGTTCGGCTGTAACGTCACGTATTGTAAGTGCACAATAAATCAAATCTGCCGTCTTCTTCTACTTTAATGACTCATTATTTCTTCCACAAATCATACTAACAGGTTATCCGTCCTTTTTAGAATAAACGATAATTATTTTCTTAAAATAGCATACCTTTGATACGAAAATGTTATGTGTTTTGTTGATGTAAAAATCATATTACTGCTACAGGTGTTACTATAATTGACATACGCAAACCCGAGTATATAATTTTCAAATGGATCTTTCTTCCCTGCACACATTGTCTTTATTATTATTATAATTATTATTATTCTTATTAGTTAAAATAAACGTTTATCATATCACACAATAGGAGAAAAAATACTTCCCATTCCCTGAAAGAGAGGAAGCCCACACGTTAACACGGAAGAACTAAACATCGCGTCATGAAAGCTGAAGTAGCGTAGGCTGGGTACGCACCGCCTTTTAGTGAGCTAAAATGAAATGTCTTGCACTCGCCCTCTTCCTACGAGCAGCAACATGAAATTTAAGGTACGCCTGTTCGCACCTCTACGGAAATTCCGATACAAGCCTTAGTAGGCGAAATATTTTTTACTCTTGGAAGAAACTGATCATTTGTATAATTTCTTAAAGCAAACGCGTAAAGTGTCACGAAAAAAATGCAAAGCCAAAGAACGCCTTTATGTTAAAACTTCAATACTAAATACTTAACAACTTTCTGGTTGTGGTCGTCCTTCGAAGGTACGTGCGTTTCCTGCAGGAGAAGACAAATTGTCACTCTTCAAAATTTATATACCGAAATTCGATTTGAAGTAGGCCAAGACGGGACTTGTTTAATAGTTAGCTGTATTTTAACTGCAGCGGATTCTACTCAGGCACTTCAGAATAATATTTCGAAGTTTCGCTCTGAATATGGCTCCCCCAGAATGCATTACGCTACAATTTTTCGTCTCCATCAGCATGGGCAAAAATAGTGGAAGCAAATAACAATAAAATTAACATGTCTCGTCTTTAATCCAACAACATTCGTAATGTTTGCGGGCAAACTGGATATCATATGACATATTATTAATACATTCTTTACTTTCAAATGCAGTGCAAAATTTGTAGGTTATATGCCACAAGAACTGCTTCCTGCAGCGGAACGAAACATCTCCTTTAAGCGAAGGGATTCAGGAAACCGCGGTTGGATAATGTGAGTTTCATGTTCTGCTAGAAAGAAATCCAAGGAATTTCCAAAAGTAATGTCAGATTCCTATGTTACAACTACATAAGTTTAACGGAATTGCTGCTTGCTTCATAAAATATTTTAAACCATTCTTATTCAACATAAAGTGGGACGCGAGCTGTAAAATTCATACACTGATGTCTGGAATTTTATAAGGTGTAACGGAATATTACTGACAGTTTACCTACATCTAGTGCCAGGCTTAAGAATGAGTGGAGCTACACCTTCACTCTCTCGTACGCCTTTATGGCGCACACACGCACAACTTTACAGCAGATGACACAGGACATTATTTTACATGACGAATCGCAGCACTATTTAGCGGCACAGTTTCGCGCGAAGGCAGCAAGCTGTGGTCTCGCCGCTACACTAATTTGCCTTGATTCTGGGTCCGTGAGTTTTAATTGAACGTAACGCGAGCACATCGAGGTTAACATTAGGTTTATACCCACCATATTTAAAGACGCCGTAAATAACTGCCTTCGGCTTGAAACAGACATCACACCTAACAGACATTCTGTTCATCTCACATAGAAGTTTTGTTTGTAAGCGAGACGCAGGAACAGCTGTCAGAGAAAACTGTGTTCCTTTATCCGTACTAACGGCTGATATTTAAGGGGTCAGATACGTAGTTGTAGACTTAATTTAATTGGTTAATTACACATAATAAAAAAACATAGTTTCCAATCAGCGAGGGCTGAAAAAGATAAAAACTAAGAAAAACACGCACCAGAGAGATCGCGTAACGTTTACACACACACAGACACTAAGAACAGCAGTAACATATGATGCACGTTGTGTGTGTGAAGCAAAGTACCTAAGGCAGCGCGACGTCCGGATTCGTCACAACACACACACACACACACACACACACACACACACACACACACACACACACACATATATATATATAGATATTACTTCAGTAATCCCATAAAAATGCATTTATGTTAACTGATCGACCCTGTCTATAAAGCAGATGCCATCAGTTTTGTACTGATGTACCAACTACTGTGGCTGTGATGTAATTATCTTTCTAGGACACGTAGTTCAGTCAGCATCCACAATTGTTTATCAGGCCATGGCGTATACTATTACCACTTCACTGCGGTTACGAAATCGAATCCCGAATAGATCCTCCAATGTTCATCGTCAAAACCACATCTGAAATTCTAGTACAAGCAACAAAGGCCAGTTTGAGGCTACAAAAATAGCACATCATACGTTCAACACTCCTTTGGTTTCATTCAAAATATTCTCCAGGATTTATACCAAGAGTACGGAAACTGTGTTTATGAGCACAACTCGAAATGAACTGACTGGTTTGATCAGAATGTTGTTTAAAACAGAAACGCAGAACAGAATATTTGTTTTACTAAAACTTTGCTTTGGTAAAAATATGCACTGTATTACTGTTTGTTATACTGTTGTTTCTTTTAATAGTATCATAAGGTTAATAGCATTCCGTAGGCCGCTGCAAATGCACGCATAATTAACGAAGTTTCAGGAAGATAATTTTGTGCTTTTACCTATAAAAAGCAGTATGAATACATTTTTAAGAACACATTTCCAACAGAAACCTCACACAAATACTTACATTCACTTGCTTTTCTTTCCATTACTATAAAAACACTTTTTTTCATTATGTAAAGGTTCGAATCATTGTATGCAGTTGTTCTCTTCATTTCACTTTAATGACGATAATTTACTTATATGTGATCATTCATGGCAGTCTGAATGCATTTATCAACTCATCGCAGTAAAATATAAATGCGTAATAAACGTAAGGAATAAGGTGCGGCAATCCCACCAGAATATAAGAGCAGACAGTGACTTCTTTTCTTGGCAGTTTCGCACTTCTCAAGCGATTTTATTTAAAAAGCGCGTTGACGGTACTGGATAAGCCCTCTTTAAACCGGGTTTCAAGAACCACACTTCGAGAACACCACAGCAGACAGGCCTGAAAAGCGTGCCTTGTTGATTCCATAATCTGAGCTTCGGAAAGAAAAAGTACAAAGGCATTACATCAGTCTACAGCGCTTTATTTTAACAATAAAATCAGTGACAACATGTTTCAGGCGTTCTTTCACCTACGTCATCCTCTAGCAACGCGATTTAAAACAATATCCTTGCTTTCTTAAGATAAAGCGAAGAATAAAAATGCATTACACAACAACTTATAGTAAAGCTCTATCAGCCGCAAATGTAGTGAATCCTAATAAAGACACGTAATCGTAACAAGAAATATAAATATATTTGTTCAACGAAGACAAAAGAAACAAACGAACAAGATATTTTACTTAGACAAATTTAGAACTTAAGACAATACATGCCACATTCATGGTGATCCTACACACATCATTGATTGTGACAAGCATTTATAAATTCGGACGACAGTATAGAATTACAGGTGAGAAAAGGGAATTTTTAACAACGGCGTTCAGATAGGCCATATGGCGTAACCAGCTCTCTAACTAACAGATGATGTGGACCTGCCTCAGGGAACACGTGCAAGAGGGTGCGAGTGACATTTCACCTCTAATAGTGCCAAAGTTAAGAACATGCAGACATCTCTACTGCCTACATTTTTGTTTACGGATGGATAATTAAGGCCCAGGAGAGGTCAACATTTAAGCTCGATATTTACACAGTTCATTCCATGATTGACGCTACCCGACTTACGCAACAGTCACGTTCCGGATGGGCCGAGGCATGTCGGAACTGACTGTACATGTGGCCTGCTACTTACTAGGAATGTGTACACGAAAGGAGTCCAGGTGAAATCCAAATTCCGGCGCACTGAAACCTGATAGGTCGCAGCATGACGGCCCACGCGGTTTGTGTTATCGCCCAGCAGTATTCTTGCCAACTTCGTCTCGTTGCGTTTTCATTCCCGCTAGGGAAAAACCAGGCACTCATTTCGTAAATGTTAAGATGTATATTTTTTATTACTTTTCAAAACTGCGCAAGTCTGAAATTGCGGTAATTTAAAACTGCCTAAGTGCGGCAGTGTCAGTATGTTAACCATTTAAAGCCTAGCGGTAACTTTACGTACCACCAGCTTTAACATTCAAAAATTCTACGTGGTGCTCACATTGTTTTTATGCGTTTTGTATGAATCTCAGAACAAATAGCGATTACTTTCCTATACAGCATTAACAGATTGGTTTTTATAACCGAGACGGACAGTATTTACTGCGCGGTACGAACTGGATCCTTATATATAAAACAGATATGCTTCGTCTTTAAAGGGTTAATCCAATGAATGTAATGTTGTGCTGACTCTGTGCTCCTTCCGTGGACCCAGTGCAGAGAAGCAAGGTTATGATGTTCAAGTCTCTTTACAACTTACAATCAGCCTGTCTATCTTGGCCTTTGAAACGGATGTGGGCTGTTTTTCTTTTGTGAAGCAGAAACCAATTTTGAAGTGTTAATACGCTGATTTGCTGTTAAGTGGAAGTGTGAGTTTGTTCAGCTGCACCACACCTCCAGCAGTACTGCTGCTCTAACATCCTCACATCCCATTTCACACTCGCTCCTTATTGCCCTACCGAAGTGTGCGTCATCTGGGCTGGCTAACTGTATTTCTGTTGAAAACCGACGTATAACTTGCAACAGCGGTCTATAAACTAGATGGTTGTAACTGTTACGGAACTAATTAAAGCTTACAGATAATTACTTCGACACCGTACTGATAACTACATTATACTGATAAAAATCAACCTGCACTAACATGGTGAAGTCTATACGAATGTTCATTGCTGACAACTCCCTAACTTTAAATGCTGATTCTTCGATATATAATTCGAAAGGGCGAGGAAAGCATTCTGCCGCAAAATACTTTCACAAACACGTCCCATATATACATTAAATTGTTACTGAACTGATTCGTATTGAGTGCAATGGACTCGTTCTTGAAGATAAAAAAAAGTGCTCGCCTCTTTTACGTAAATTTTGCGTGTATCACATTGGTGAACGTCCTGCACGTGCATAAAGAGTCGTAATATCGAAGTGACAGCGTTGTTATTGATACTTTATTGAAAATGAAATTGTTGCACTAATTTCGTAAATGTGTCTGTCATGATTCACAATAGAAGTTGGTAAGCAGCAAGCACCTCGTGCCATGGACGAGAATTGCTAACGACAGTGACGATGACAAGTTTCTGCGGTTCGAAACGCGGAAGTCAAGGAACTTTGTGCTGACAGGTGTGCAGTAAAAGCTAGTTAGGTTTATGGATCATGAGATTTTGTACTGCGTGCCTGCACCAAAATCTGTCTTCAGTTAATATCGGACCAGTACTACCCCTATGTTGTATGAAGTTCGGAGACAAATCTACCGAGTTTCTCACAACCACCTTATCTGAAAAATGTAATGCACTATATGACACATAGGTCTAAAATCTACATCCTGTTTCAATCGAATTTGTTTTCTTATACAGCTAGTATTTGACTGAACAAAGGGACACATCTTATCAAATTCTGCGCAGTGTAATTTTCAACCTCTCTGCAGCGTATGTAGCTTTGAAACACATGACGTCCTATGATAAAATTAATTTCTCAAGCCGTTTATAAAACTTTTGACCAAAATATTAATCTCCGATTATTTTATATGTGTATTTATAAAAAAGTACGCAATTATTTGCTTCAAACTAACACACGAATTCACGTCACCTTCAGCCAAGGCACACAAATGCATTAACACTAACCTTCCATCTACAACACCGTCTCACAAGGGGATTCCTCCTTGCAGATTTCCGAGTGCCATCTAGTAGATCTGTGTAGCACTTGGTTAAGATAATATTTATTTACTGTTGAGTGGCTATTATCCCCACACCCATGTCCAAAGCTGGGAGAACACTTGTATCGGTTTCCGCGGCTGCTTACTTGATGTCTCTTGGTATAGTCTTACACAGAGATAAGTACATTACGCTTCACATAAAAGTTTATTAAACATGATCGATTTCAGAATTATAATACGAATAAGTTCTGTTAATTACGTTGATCACTTCTGCATTTATGAAACGGTATACAATAATGTTTCACAGCAGTTAATTCCCATGGTTCAGAGCCTTAATTATAAGTAGCCGTCATTGGACGGAATCCCTTCCGATCATAATTATCTCACTACAATTAACATTGTTGTTATCGTCACATCTCCTTCTCAGTCGTCCAACATTTGCCCAAAATTCCATTTCCTACAAGTAATTTCACAAAATTCTGTACAAATTTACCGTCTGCCTCGTAACATATACTAAGTCCAGTGCAGCTTGTTAGATTTCACTGTCATAGCAATGATAGGTGACATCTACAATTCTGTAAGTTACTCGTTATGTATTAGAATACACTGTATATTTACTTATTTATTCCTGCATCAGAATATTTTACCAAGTAAAACGCTTTCAAAAGGCTTAAACGTTTTTAACGCTATATAATACAGCCATACAAAACAGATGGGACAAATATGGCTTCAAGTCTTCTGGTATGACATCCTACGCTGTAATCGTGAAACCCGGAAAATAAATGCAAAATTACCGCCCCCCCCCCCACCCGGAAACGCCCGTAGCTATTCACAAATTAAGACGCTGTCAGATATCAGAAGATAAGAATCTTCACGCACATCGATGTGAGAATCTAAAGTCTCCCTACAGGCGAAAACATTTTATGCAATTTTGATGTGGTAAGCAGATGTGTTGCTAGCAATTCAAACCGTATGAAATGTTTCCTAGATCTATTACACTAATTTCACTATACATCTCGTCTCCGTTTATTGTTGTTGTCCCCCGTACAGTCTACATAAATTCTGAAGACCTTCCCAGTAATCTGTTTCGTTAAGTGCGTGTACTTTACTGTATCTACAAACTCCTTAGTCGCATTCTGTAAACCATTAGGCAATAAACTGTTTATGGATTATGAATTATATTATTATCATCATAAAACGAATTCACTACTCGCATGTAAATTCTGTCAAAGACTTCACGTCCTGTTGTCTCTAAACAAAGTCTGCTGGAGAAAAACTGATAACACAGGTTATGAGAAGACCTACAGTCTACAACAAATTTCAGTTAAATGTTGGCGCCAAGTGAATTTTGCACGAAATATCTGTAACTTTCTAGTATATATAGCCGTTAAGAGTGTACATTACTGAGGCGTTATATTTAACGTCCAACCTCTTCCGCCGCTTTTAAAGTGGGTAAACAACATATCTTATCATAAGCCATAGCATATTATTCAAAACTGTCGCAGCACTTTCACAGAATGTGTGCAGCTTTAACTTGCTTCACGTGCAGACTATGCCTGTGTCGTAGCCTTCATAATAACATTTTATGGGAATATAAAACTTGCACATGTCTAAGAAAGAGTGACGCCCGTCTGTATACACTGCGAACATTTGTTTCTTCCCGACAAATGCTGCGCCTTACTCATCATCTATGACGAATAATTTCCTTACTTAACGGAGTAATTTACTTCGTACGTAGCTAAGCATAGGCGTAACGTGGGGGGGGGGGGCAAGGGGGGAAGCGCATCCCTATATTTTTTTAACCCAGGAATTTTTTGGTTACTGAATTGTATAATGGCAAATAAAAAATAGACAGAAGAAAGAAAATGAAAAAACTCGCGTTTTATGGGACCAATTTTCCCCTTCTTCAAATTTGAGATCTTTGCAAAATAAAGGCCGTAATACCCATGGTCAGTTTTGCCCCCCCCCCCCCCCGACCGCTATTAGCCACGTTACGTTTATGTAACCAAGTAATTAAAAATCTGAAAATGTACTTCATATAACCATGCTGAATTCTTTGAACATGATTTATTTACATGTGGCTCCAACTACAAAAGCACGTAGAAGCATATTTTCATCCTTATAAAACAAAAATTTTTATTATTTGCTTTTCGCGCAACAGGAGACAAAATATATACTTTTTATCCTGTGTTCTCCACCACAACTGTTATGGATAACCTTGTGGACCTATTTTGCGGTACAAACATACTGAGTGTTTTTTGTCGGTTAGGGGCAGTCGGTTTTTATAACCATATTTGTGTATCTCCATTCAATTTTATCTGCACGATACTACTTGGGAAGATACTTTTCGTAGTCCTTCCCCCTTCCACATACTCACAGTAGGTGTCGAGGTTGTTTATTTTTCACTTGATCACACTCAGACACACACCACACTCAGGAGGACTCCTCTGGACGAGGGATCGGCCCGACGCAGAGACCTCTACCTGACAACACAAACACTCCCAAGAGACAAATATCCATGCCCCCGGTGGGATTCGAACCCACGATCCCAGCAAGCGCTGGGCCGCAGACCTAAGCCTTAGACGGCGCGGCCACTGGCATCGGCTTATTCATTAATGAAGTTGCTTTAAAAAAGGGTAAGCTACGCACCAAGTCTGTCGTCTTTCAGTTACGTTCCTTTGCGAAGGCTTCCTTAGCCTGTTTTAATTTTACAGCCGCAACAGTCCCCTCGTGTTTTGTGCGCCCGGCGAGCAAAACAGAGGTACTTCTTCTGTTCCACTTTGTTCTCCGAATTACGACACAGGCCTCGTTTCGGTCAATAAAAATTGAACGTTTAGTAATTCTGCTGCATGACGGTACAAAGGTTTCCGATATTTGCCACTTTTACGACTTACAGTTTAAATTTAGAAGAAGGAAAAAGTGGAGCACTGTCCATAAAGTTGTCCTTCGTCTGATATTATATATCTTTCACGGCATCATCGGCTCTTTCAGATCGTAATTTCGGCTGTAAGTCCCTTACAAACTCTAGACATACATTATTATTATTATTATTATTATTATTATTATTATTACTCCTCTTGACACAGGCCTTTCTGCCTGATTATTATTATTATTATTATTAAATATTGAATTCTTTTGATTGCCTGTTTGTTTGTTTGTTTGTTTGTTTGTTTGTTTACTGTTTGTGTATTTGTGCTGTTTTTGTACTTGTGTTTCTTTTTCGTGCTGGCTCTATACTAGGCATTATTGCTGTTAAGCTTGCAAGTTAATAAATACAGAGTATTATTATTATTGTTGTCATTATCCCGCGCTGCATTTTGGAACAGTCTTTAAAGGCCTGTATAGCGTGTATGAACGTTGTTTCTTATGGGCCTGTTTCTGTACACAGAAGTGTTCATTACGCGTGCTATCCGCTTGAATGTGCGGAAATTCTCCACGCAGCACACAGAATGTAGCACTGGATTTGGTATGATTCGCAGAATACAGAGCGAGTAATTCTTTAGCCCTTTCAGTCCCTGCGGTGACCACGGGTACCACTTGCTCTAACATCAAGTTGCTGTGCACACTGCCCACACAGTGTCTTTACGTGTTTCCTGCGATTTTCGCCACAAACTGCAATTATCTTTCTGTACCAAAATTAACTGGTTGGTCCTTCTACAGAGCACATAATACCCTCAATCCGAGTTTTTTTTAGACGCAATTTAAAACAGTGTTAGTCAATACCAATCCACCAATGCACCACAATCATCTCAAAAACCATTCTTAACAGAAAGACATGCAAGAAGCACTTCAGCAATAGTGATGCTCTTTCGGAAGCCGACGAGCATAAGGAAGAAGAGATACGTCCATTGCTCTTTGTCATTCTCCAAGTGCTTAAACAGCGTCACCCAACTTGTCTTCCTAGTTTACCCTCCGTTTAATTTCCGTGCCATGGGAACTAAATATTCACATATTATTCAGATTAACTTCGAAGACTTTAGTACTGGAAGCAGAATTGTAAAATGGATATTTATGAACGATTTTAATTTCGAAAAGCACATAACGCGGTTGAAGATAATCATCAGTGGGTCTATGCTCGTCCCTGCTGCTATAAGCTACTCGAACATTGGCTCCAAATCGGATTACAATGTTTGTCCTGAGGATAGGTTTTTCGCTCGATATTGGTTCCTTTCAAAGACATTCTTCTATCTTATTGAAAGACGAAACTTCTGCCAAGCCGAATATCATGAATTTCACCCTCGCAAGAAAATCTCCTTTTATAGTTGCCAACCCTGACATAATATATATCGCCAGAATATAAATGTATTCCGATGGGGAGGCATAACGCGTGACAGAATCTGGTACCGTAGTGTAATATACATAAAAGTAGCGGGAAAGGCCCCTTGAAAATTCAACGGGAAGTATCTTATCTGAACGTGTGTACACGCTGAGGCTGTCAGACGATTCACGCCATCTGTCAGAACCTACGAGTAATTATGTTCTCAACGCATGAGTAACACACACATTTCGTTACTCGATTAAAACTCTTCTCATATTACAGACACACAAATTCTGTAATAAATTTGCAGAGTTATTAACATAAGAATGTAAGTTACATTGTTGAACTGGAATATTACCCAACATAAAGTCCAAACAGGAATACCACCACTGCAGTATTCTTCTATCGGATTTCACAAAATCATTTGGCTTTAACAGGAATTGAATATCTTTTGAATATTTCTTATTACAAAAACTTGAAGGACTCAAGTTTCCCATTGTATTTCGTTAATTACAGGACGCCATGACGGAGAATATCCGCAGTTCGAAGTTCTACAATTTAATGACATATATTTTTTGCCACGAACAAATGAGTGTACAACAAACAACTTAAAGCAGTCGTGGCTCAATTCATGGTGTCATCGCGCAAACTGCCTGAATAAATCGAGTAAAACTAGGAAAAAACTTGCGATAGTCGGTATCGATACCGAGATTCGAAAAATGAATCTCCCGAAAACAAAGCAAAAGCATTATTTCTTTAGATGACTTTTTCCTTGCTTTGCTGTACTGAAGTGAATGGACAACTGCTTCATAAATAATAAGCACAGAATGCACTTTATTACTAAAACTGATGTGGAAAAAAGGACAGCGCGCCAAAAAATATTCCCTTTCTTGACTGGCGTTATAAATATGATAACAGCAGAATAACCTACGTGCGAAATCTTCGATAAAAAGTAGGAAATATCGGCAAATTATAAAATGTCTGGCACGTACGCAATGTTATTGCACCTGGAGTAAAAATTCCTGGCTGTTTCCAAGAAAAACTGAAGATTAACACATTTTAAATGTGAATTTTCACAAATTTAACGTGTTCCATGTCCGTGCACTGTATCATACGAAATAATAAACACCAACTAATGCACCAAAATATATATAATCTTTACTCGTAAAAGTCTCCTACATGTTTCGACCCTGCTGGGCCATCTTCAGGGACAATATTTTTCATACACTGTGGTTGCGTCTATACAGTTAAGTGTGAACGTGCCCTAGGTTTCATCGTCCGTTTGAGTGGTACCGTGTACTGTCCGCGGTCTGTGTACACAGACCGCGGACAGACTTTTACGAATAAAGATTGTATATATTTTGGTGCATTAGTGTTGGTGTTTAATATTTCGTGTGAATTTTCACGTTGTACACTACGAACTATCCTATATACTTTTATGTCACGAAAACATAATGCTCACAGCCAGACAACGAATAACAAAGAGGCATTTCATTAAGTGTACATACATATACATGCATACATATATACATACATACATACATACATACATACATACATACACACATACATACATACATACACACACACACACATACATACATACACACACACATACATACATACATACATACATACATACATACATACATACATACA
>BLKM01000365.1:325853-415701 GCA_013340265.1 Coptotermes formosanus
ATACATACATACATACATACATACATACATACATACATACATACATACATACATACGTACATACATACACACATACATACATACATACATACATACATACATACATACACACACACACACACACACACACACATACACAAACACACACACTCATAAAGGCGTCCCACTTACTTGATACTAGAGGCTAATGGAAGACCATTATTCTTTACAAGTGTTCAAGGCGAACAATCTCCACCGAGAATGATGCGTTTACAAGGAAACGGGAGGTAGGAGTCACATTACTTATGGAATCAAGATAAGCGAGAAAGACTGCTCCGGAATTCAATAACTGGCATCTCGGTTGCGAATTCGCAGCTCACAGATCCGTCGTGAAATTTCTAGCATAATTTACGGAATTAGTTACGTTGTGGAAGAACCTCACAACAGGAAGTCAAATGCAATAGATAAGACAAGCGTCTTTATTTTGGAAAAGTCTGCAGTGAGTCCTAGCAAAGTCACTGCGCCTCCGATCAACTAGAACAAGCCCTACGAAAATCAGCATTGGCCGCATGTTGCAAAAGAACATATGGCACCAGTACAAGCTGCAGTTACCCTACAAACTGACTGAAGATTATCCTGATAGGTTTCAGTCCTATCGGTTGGCCCTTGGACCACCTAACACGCACAACTACAAATACGGAGCCACTACCATGCAGAGCAACAACCCACTTGCTTACATGCGTGTGTATGTATGTCTGTATACTTACACGGTGTCATTTTTCTCCCTGGGCTTGGCGGGCACCAGGGATCAGTTCTTTTCTCTCCACCTCACTCAATGAGAGACGGGCCACAGCCCCTCCACCTCCTTCATCACCTCTCTCAATAGTTATTAAATATCTGGCCATTGCCGCCATGTGAGAATGCTGAGAACCCCACAGGGCTGTGCCCAGGGGCAGAGGGCCGCGGTATAGCCGTCGGAAGATGACGCTGGATGGGCGACCATCCGGACTTCAGCACTTTTCACACCTACTATCAAAAATTATAAGTCTAGCTCGCGTGAAGGCTTCTGGGAGCCGACCGTCGTCATCAAAGAATGCTCAGCGTTGCATACGACCTGAAGCAGAGGGCTGCGGCATAGTAGTATGCTGGGCGAAGGACGACCCGGACTTAAAAATGTTTTACACCACGTCCTTCCGCAGGTTAAAAAACCCCCCTCTACCTAAGGTTTTAACAAACTACGGAGAGAAGCGGCTCTTGACCGGGGATGATCGATCGCCTCGCAGAGGCCCCAGTGACGCGGTCCCCGCGGTGACACAACCTGCCATCAGATGCTTCAAGGGAAGTGTGACATTTCGCGAAAACACTGCGGCCTAATTACCTTTACCGCGGCAGGACACCTGCCCGATACGTCCCTTACACGCACCGCCAGTACTTGTCAAAACAGCACCGATCGAAAGGGTCCCCATCGTCGTGCCTATTCCGCTACGAGAACAGGCGATCATCCAAAACTAGATTTTCGAAAAGAAATTTTACGAAAACAAGGTCATAATTAGAAAGTTTATCAAAAACAAGCTTCTCGAAATACTTTTTTTCTAAAGACGAAATTTTTCAAACCATTACGGATCCTCAGAGAGAGAATTTTTCGAAAACAATTTGTCAGAAAGATTTCCTTTCGCAATGCGTTCCTTAAAAATGCCAAATATCTTACTAATTACGACTTATGAACAGCAAGCCCGAGCGTGCTGCGAAATGTGCTATTTTATATTTACAGTAAATAACCACATGTGTTGAAATTTGAATATTCTGGATTTTAAGATTATCAACTACAGCAGAAACCACAGCCGTGTTATAAAAATCAGTATCAACGAACACACACCACAAACCGTCAAAATTGTCCGTAAGATGCAATGAAATCTTACGTTCACGATTAACAAAGAAGAAAATCGGCCTCCATAAATCTTTACGTACATATGTGCGATATACACACATAGGTCTATAGGACGTGAAATCAATCAAATTACAGCCTGAAACATTTACAGGAGCGAGTGACCACTGGCGGATTTATAACAGTAGAATTTCAGTTTCATACATAATGGGGGCTATATTAACCCTTTAAAGACGAGTCGTATCTGTTTTATATAAGGACTCAGTGCGTACCGCGCTGTAAACACTCTCCACTTCGGTTATAAAAACCAATCTCTTAATGTTTTATAAGGCAAAAGTTGCTGTTTGTTCTGAGATCTGTACAAAACACATAAACGTAATGTAGGCACCACGTAGAATTTTTTAATATTAAACCTGGTCGTATGTAAAGTCACCGCTAGGCTTTAAAAGGTTATACAGATACCACCAAAATTAAATGAGTGTCATAAATATCTGTGCAAGGACGCACAAGTTTTCTAAAAATACTAGGCGCAAACTCAAAATTCTTGGACCCAAAAAGGGTGACATGAAGCGCGTTCCACACTCAGGACTCACAAATATTAGGCGTTACCGAGAATGTAGTCGCCCCGGGGCTTATACGTCCTTCTTTTAGTGGACTTGACGAATACAGAGTTTCACAAAAATTGAGTTGCTGTGGAGATAAATATGCAGTCAAATGAACAGCGTAAAAGAAGTGACTTCCGGGGCTTTATGTTTCACGTCTTCAAGTTTCTACCTTGTGTATGTGTTAGAATAACGCAGCGCATGGTCTGGCAGGGACAGTTGATAGAAATACCCCTTGATGTAATAAAGATTTTCTAAGGGTTTATAAACCCGAATATTTCACTTTCACCAAAACCTGTCACTGGATCTTATCTACAGCAAGTGTAATCCACTCCATAACTTCCGAAGCCATTTATAGAATACAATGGTTATTTTGTTATTCACCTCTAACCCACTCATAAATTTCCAGTGTCCCTATCTTAAGGTTTTCGTGTCAAAGTTTAGCAACAACTTAACTTTTCCACAATTCGCATTCCATTTCACCCCAGTATAACTTATTTCACTTAACAGTTTAAAAATATGTGTAGGGTAAAACACGCAAAACATGGTTCTTCACCTCCATCTTCCTCATATTTCCCATTTAAAGGTCTAAATTATCTTCAGCATTTTGTCCTCAAACGTTCTTTAGATTCTTACTATGTTATTGTGACAACGTTCCACAAACACACAAAGAGTCCGGTATGATGCAAACCTTGATACAATAATAAAAACAGGGACAAAGCCGCACATTTATTTTTTTATGAAACTTCAGGACAAGGCATTTGGTAGGTGTGCACAGCACAGATGTAATCATAAATATATGATTTATTATTAAGTGAAATATCAGAGTTATGACATTTACTGAAAGTGTCCAAAATTAAAATTTATGTAAGTGAAATTGTTGACCTTATCTAATGCGCTCATGGGCAAGAGGTCGGAACATTTTTGGGAAAGACAGCTTATAGCATTTCGCATACGGCAAAACGTCTGACTATTGATGTGGACAATGTACACGGTCTTAGCGTTATTAAATCCTATTATTTTTGCAAACCGGGCCTGTTTTCGTGCTCAGGTAGAAAAAAAGTACAACAGAATCTGGTAACTCCGATATGCAGAGCTAGTTCCATCACTTTCCCCTATCCACCAGAAGATGAAAATAGGCCCAGTTGTCGGAAATTTGTGGTAGTATGACGAACAATATCCAAAACGCTAGGAGTACTTACTGGCTCTTTACGTATGGAACCCAGTACGTTAAAGACTGCTGCACTGTTCAGAACTATGGCTTCACTTTTAAATTGCTGCCAAAGTAACATACAAAATTTGGCAAGATCCTGAAAGAGTCAGCAAAACAGAGCCAACTTATGCACGATATTACTGTTTATTTATTTAATCTGTGTCTTTTTAGTTCATCTCCCAGCCATGTTTCGGCAATAACTATGGAAATTAGGTTATACAGCTGTTTGTAACACATAGTTTTCTTACTGTTTGCTTATTTAAAACAGATTACGGACGCCAGGCCGAAAACAGCACCACAGCATTAAGACAAGCACAACAGTTTTTACAGAGGATTTTTAACATTTTGAACAGTTTTAACACTTTATAATTCACATTTTAATGCACATCTTATGTAATTTGAAGTAGCCCCCTTAATAATTGCATAGTTATTGCCGAAACATGTCGAGGAGACGAACTAAAAATAGATTAAATATAAACAGTAATATTGTGCATAAGTTGGCTCTGTTTTGCTGTATGGATCATCTGCACGGAAATGAATAACATAAAAAGTCCTGAACAAGTGTTTGCGGTCCCACAACTGTCGTTAAGCAGAAGCTTCCCTTTTGCCGACGGATCCTGTTAATTTGTGTGGCGAGGACGGAAATAAAACAGGACATCGTCGCTCCGGTAAGTTTCTGGCAACCCTGCGCAAAGGCGAGTATTAGGCTGTCACGTTGAAACCATAATGTGCACTTCGGGGGTCATCAGAAGGAATTTGTGATAGCTGTTATTAAAACAATGAAAGGGGCCCTATGGGACAGGCCGTAAGTCTCGGACACCTATAAAAGCAAATGAAAATCATGAAGGCTAATATAAATTACGCGGTAAAAGACTTGTGAACACTGAAATGAATCCACATTACGGAAGCTTCAGTTCGTACCGAACAACGAACACTGTTAGTTGCAAAGACCAATCAATGAATGCCGCATACCGAAAAGAAAAAAAGAGGCAATTTACGTACAAACGTAGTATTAAGGTGCGTTCGCGTAACCATTGCAGTCGTGTACAGGCCCTAAGTATTACATGTTTTTAGCGTGCTTCTGTAGCCTTAGTTATCCAGCATGCAAAGCGCATGTGCCATAATATATCCATCTGTGGCCTGTCTGGTTCTACACTTTTCCACATTATCTTATTAATGGCACGCTTTTCGGGAAAAAGGTATGGAACATAAAACGTGTGTTTTGATTTTCTCTGCAACTTTTATCTGAAAAATTTCTCATTCTAAGAAGACTTGACCGAGATATCATCATAAATCTACATAAATCGTCATGCAAATGACCCGTTGTTCTTGTCAGAGTTTAACCAACTTGAATTTTCATGATAGATTTTCGAAAAATACTCAAATATAAAATTTAATAAAAAGCGGCCCAGTGGGAGCCGAGTTGTTGCATGCGGGCGGACGGACGGACAAGACGAAGCTAACAATCGGTTTTCGCAATTTTGCGAAAAGCGTCTAACAATGCCCTTCACTGGAAGAATGATACAGAACACTCAGATTCACCGTTTAGACAACATGCAGATATTTAATGTTCATACCTGGTGGCATATATAACAACCACTCGGCTTGAATGCGCAAACTTTATCCTAATTACGCTTATTTTACCAAAAAAAGTGACCTTTAAACGAGTCACACGTAACTGCTTAGTTCATTTGGAGATCAGGCTTGATGTGTATCTTCACTGCCAATCTGAAACACCTCGCCAACATAAAACAGCGACGAGGAACAAACCTTAATCCTCAGAGATATGCCGCGGCATGCTGTAGAAAGAAGGCAGCTTATACGGGATATCTCTCGTATAATCCATTTTGAACAGATTAGAAGTCTGTGTCGCAGAATATTGCAGAAAATACAGCACTGCCATGATTGTTAAATTTTCGTCTTCACCGATATCCAAAAGTTCAGGTCAGGACCTCTTTGCTTCCCTGTTAAATACTTTAAAAATCCCCCATTTCATGTGCGTTACTTCCGCGTGGACAGACGTAGGCGATCTTCCAACACTGGATGTGAATCTGCAGAAAAGCAGCATCATAACCTAAAACAAAATGACTCTCATGTATTTCTACAAACCTTACACAATTTGCTCGCCTTTAGTAAATAAGTAGTTTTGAACATTTGTTACGTGAAAATTGTGCGACAGAGATATAATGTGGGAGAACAAATTTCACTTCCGTGCAAACAACAAGTACAATTGCTTTATTAACTATTAAAATGTTGAAGTTTCCCAGTCCTTACGTAATTTTACTCTTTAGGCCCTATTTCAGATGAAATATCTCACAATAAGACATAAACGAACAGTATGCCGTAGTTTTTGTAGCGGTTTTCCGTAATACAATCTAATAATGACTTGCTCTGTGTTTCCAGAAACAGCTGCATCCCGTAGCCATTAATCCACGAATAAAACAGAGATCGATAAATAAACGCAGCCACATTCTCTAAGCCAGAACACTTTATCATCGTGTTCTTCCTTCCAGGTATTAGAAACTATACGAAGCAGTATTTTCCCCTGTACCATTCTGAAGAGATTTAATGCGTACTGTTCTATTTCAAGGTGTACACAATGCACGGCTACACCGAGAAATTTGGACAGTGTCTTTTTGTAAGAGAGACAGACTTAGCTCTAAAAGTATCCCAATTCAGATAAAGCACTGACATAACTGGAACAGTGTGATAATTGGCAGGTTTATGTGAAGACCACTACCTTGTATCCCATAGTAATTTCCTTTAGGAACACAGGCTGAAGGTACTTCTAGCTCCATCCTCAAATTGCCCCCTGAGGACGGTGCTATGAAGCATTGAAACATGTCCGGCTGAATAAATGACCCGAACACAGGCTGCAAGTGTTCGAGGATGGGGTGCTGAGAAAGTCACCTCAGCCTGAGAGAGAGAAGGTAACAGGGGAATCAAAAAGACTGTCTAATGAGGAGCTTTGTGATCTGTACTCATCAAATATAATTCAGGTGCTCAAATCAAGAAGGAGATAGGCGGGGCATGTGCCATGTATGGGGGAGGGTAAAAGTGCATATGGGTTTTTTTATGGGGAAAACTTAGGGAAAGAGACAATTTGGAGCACATAGGCGTAGATGGGAGGATATCAAAATGGACCTTCAAGAAGTGGGATGGGCGCGTGAAATGGATTTATCTGGCTCCGGATAGGAACTGGTGGCGGCTCTTGTGAATGCGGTAATGAATGTCCGGATTCCACAAAATTCAGCGAAATTCTTGACTAGCTGAGGACCTATCAGCTTCTAAAGAAAGACTCTGCTGCAGGGATTTAGCCAGTGACTTAGTTTAATATAATGATTTCCTTGTATAAAGTTAAAAATGAGTGCACACCGGGGAAGTAATCTGTCCGTCTGTCGGAACATTTTCATCTCTAAGAGTACTGATTTTATATTGGGTGTCCGCCTTGTAAAGTCTCAGGAGACTTCAATAATGGCCAAAATATTTCCAATATTACTTCCCAATTCACACGAAATGAATAATACGTTCAAACTACATCTTAACAACTTAATGAGATCAGAAACACCGATTTTCTTATACTGAGCTGTCCGTAAGAAGAACGGGCAGTTCAAATGCATTTTCTCGTATGTTAGGGGCTATACACACACAACCCTTTCAAGCGCATGCAATTCACTAGATAAATTGTGGTGTGTCCTTAAAATAGCAAATTTAATTGGAACTTTTTCATAAATTTCGGAGGTCAAACAGACATCACACAGACCTCCATGTGACGTAATCACTTTGCTCGTACTGTGGAATGAACGTATAAAAAGAAACTATTACAGAAACATCAGAAAAATATGTGAGAAACCGTCTATTCTACAGTCCCACTTAATCTGTGACTTTTTTTTCCACTGCGCAACAGCCCTTACTGGGCCTCCTCATTATGGAGGCTTCACGGTCATGCTGAGACATCCGACACTCGGTAGGACTCCTCTGGACGAGTCATTAGCCCGACGCAGAGAATTCTACCTGACAACACAAAACACTCACAAGAGATAGACATCCATGCCCTCGGCAGGATTCGAAACCACAATCCTAGCAAGCAAGCGGCCGCAGACCTAGATTAGGGCGCGCGGCAGATGGGATAAGACTTAATGTGTGATACGGGTTATAGAATAAAAACTGCAGTTGGTGACACTTTCAGTATCCTTATAGACCGGTCTAGCAAGCCACATTTTCATCCCTAACTCCTATACAGGTCAATTTAACACATGTGGCATTACTGACAGACACAAGTAAAGAGTAAATTAACCCTTTAAAGACGAAGCGTATCTGTTTTATATAAGGACTCAGTGCGTACCGCGCTGTAAACGTTCTCCACTTCGGTTATAAAAACCGATCTCTTAATGTTTTATAAGGCAAAAGTTGTTGTTTGTTCTGAGATCCGTACAAAACACATAAACGCAATGTAGGCACCACGTAGAATTTTTTAATGTTAAACCTGGTGGTATGTAAAGTTACCGCTAGGCTTTAAAAGGTTAAAGATAAGTACTTCACTGGACGTTTCCCTCTCTGTCACATTAACTTGTAGTTTAGCAGTAAGAATTGAACTCGTTCCGATATGGACACAGATGAGAATTTAAGCACAAGAATGAGAAAGGAGGTCAGAAGATTTCACTTGATTGATGTACGAACCTTTCTGAATCTGTATGTATTATACATCATCATGCATGGTAAGCCAATCCTTAGAAATATCATGCTTCGCAAGTTTAATACTGCTGGGAACAAAATCGTGCCTTTACATGCGCAATCCTTCATTCACAGCATTCATGTCTCACATCTCTCTTTTCCTCATCAACTTTCCATTTACTTCTTGAACAGCCTTATAAGAGTACAACTCATTCTCATCCTGAGAAGAAGATTACATGAATCCTCACGCTTATTTACTTCTGTGCTGCAGACACGGTGCTTCACAGCACACGTGTTTTAGTGAGTATGTCACGAACACACGTGTTTAAGTGAGTATGTCACGAACACACTTGTTTAAGTGAGTATGTCACGAACACACGTGTTTAAGTGAGTATGTCACGAACACACGTGTTTAAGTGAGCATTTCACGAACACATGTAAGGAATCTGAGGACAAATTTACTTTATTCAGAAACTGCTGGTCACTTCAGGAGATTTGTCTGCCTTCAGTACTTGCTCAGTGTAACATGTATTAACGAAGCATGCGAGTACCATGCCGTTGGTCTGGGGAATAACTCTTTTTATTTCTTTGCTCTTTACACGTTGGCAAAGCAAAAATTAGGCCAATTACAGACACTACAGAGGAACGGAAGAGAAAATGCATCCAGTAGCTAACCACAAACATAAATAAATAGAAAAGAAATAATAAGAGCAAAGCACTTCAGGTAACAAAAAGCATGAACAGTATAATAGTTGTTGAACTAAAGGTGGTTAAGGGATAAAACTTTGTCCTGAATATATTGAAAGCTCAGTTCTATTCAATTAAGATTACTTAAATAATAATAATAATGACAATAATAATAAACCATCACCAACAATAAACCAGACATCATAATCCGGGATAATGAAGAACGAGCATGTAAGCTAATTGATGTAGCAATCCCGGGAGACAGAAATGTGATAAAGAAAGAAGCCGAGAAGATTCTAAAATATAAAGACCTCATAATAGAAATCCAGCGCATGTGGAATGTAAAAACAAAGGTGACGTCAGTTATAACCGGAGCAAGTGGAACCATTTCAAAATCCTTCAGAAAATACTTGAGCAGCGTACCAGGAAAGCACGATATCAAGGAACTACAGAAAACAGCTATACTGGACACAGCACACATACTGCGGGAAGTGCTAATGTAGAAGCACAAAAGAGTTTAATACTGAAGACAGCGCTATATGCACCATTAACAGTACGCGCAGAATAGCTGCGACGCTGTGTACCCTAGAAACATGGTTTGTTTCAGGTATATAAGTGTGAATATCCTACCTAAAGGAGATGATGTAATAATAACAATAATAATAGTTCTGTTCAGTGGGTATTTATTAAAGTGCAGGCTTAACAGCACAAGTGCCAATTATAAAGCCAGCGCAAAGACACAAACATAATAATAATAATAATAATAATAATAATAATAATAATAATAATAGTACAGCCACAGGCCAGTATGTCTCCAGTCTTGCTGTGTAACGTCCCGTGAAGGCCGATCTATCATTGCGTGAGAAGTACACGGCCTGCATGGACAGGGCTATGAGATGGACAGCCAGGTAATCGTGGCTCCATTTCCGGAAGCGGAAAGCGGTTTTGCTGTATGTCAAAACGTTCCGACTGGCTGTGTACCACCCAGCCTCGAATTAAATGTGCACTGGAAGGTCTTTCTAGTGGGGTACAGTGGCCGGTGCGCGGGGCTGACTTCCAAACGGTTCCGATGTTAAGTTTTGATCGAATTACTCTTACACTACTTTACATGCGTTCAGGACGCGCTCATAGACATCTTGCATTTACTTATACCAACTATCTACCGACAGTAGATTGCTTCAGAGTTCGTTCAGAATTGCAGTACGTAGGCCACACAGAACACAGAAGCGGAAGAGAGAAATAAATCCAACTGTAATTGAAATGGCCTGTCATACTCCAGTATAATGTTGGGCTTACTTGTTAAGCTCTTTCTGAAATTCCAGGACAATAGGTCTACAGTCCTAAAGAAGGTTTCACAGTGCTCAGTGAAGTCGAAAACTCTCCGTCTCTTATTTAAATGTTCCAAGATTAAAATACACAGAACTGAAATTTTACACGCTGGTTTAAATAGGAGTGAAAGTGTCTTCAAAAGAAAGAACTTCTATTACTGAAAATAATAGGTAACAAAACACGGTAGAAGTTACAGGGTGTAGGCCTAAATGAACGAAGAATGAAATGTTGGTAATATCATTATGTTGACTGTTAATTAATGAAAAAGAACAGCAACAGCGAGGTAAGTTTCATACATGGGGAGAGCACGCATGAGCACAAATATGAACTCATAAAGCCTGAATGGGAGGGGGTGTTCTGGATACAAAGATGTTGACGTGAAATAAGATGTGAGAATCTGGCGGAGTTAAGTGACTCAGAATATGCTCATGTGGTAGGCTATTTTGAAGTCTGTAATAAACTCTGTGGTTCCAGACAAGCCCGGGGAATCTTGACGCGCCAGAGATTGTCAGATGCTGTAGGCGCAATGTGCTGTGTGAAGTTACTGGCTTGACATTACGAAACTAACCCTTTAAAGACGAAGCGTATCTGCTTTATATAAGGACTCAGTGCGTACCGCGCTGTAAACACTCTCCACTTCGGTTATAAAAATCAATCTCTTACTGTTTTATAAGGCAAAAGTTGCTGTTTGTTCTGAGATCCACACAAAACACATAAACGCAATGTGGGCACCACGTAGAATTGTTTAATGTTAAACCTGGTGGTACGTAAAGTTACTGCTAGGCTTTAAAAGGCTAAGCTGTAGGAGGCATAAGGTTTTAATAACTTCAGCTCGTATTAAAATGTAGAGACCTCATAAAACTACGAAATCCCGCTTTTAATTACCTGATACTGTCATTAAAATTACTCATTAAAACCTGCAGTTAGTCTGAAACAGGACATTTATTAAAAATGAAAAGAATCTTCGTTTGAGTTATCTTGCTTTGCGCAAATAACTTAAGGATCAAAAATAATGGTGCAGTAGTGCAACATACTGGTTTTTAGGCGAGTTCGCATAATCGTGAAAAGCTCCTATTAGTTTCCTCATGTCTGTCTGTCCGTCCGCATGTACCAGCAGGCCTCCCATAGGACGTATTTCAATGAAATAAGATGTTTGAACCATTACAATATTCTGTCGAGAACTTCAACTCTAATTAAAATGGGACAAAAATATCGTAAAATTCTCATGAAGACCTAAGTACGACACGAATTCACCATTAAAATATTACTTTGCAACAATAAAAATTGTTATATCGTTGACAGTGACACGTGCCTTAACAGACACAGAACGCATTGTTACATTTCCAGTTCAACAATGGTGAGGATGACGTGTCACAATATTACGTTGTATAAAAAAAAAGGTAAAGCAGTCCCATTACAGGCCTGGACAGGCCCACAGGGTTCCAGGAGGTTGAGGCTCCCAGATTTCTAGACAATCGGCACATGAAGGTGGTAAGGTTGTCAGCCCTACGCACCGGCCGCGTTTACCCCCCAGGAAATATTCCTGGTACTCATTTCCGTTAGAGGCTGAGTCGACCCCAGGGCCATAGTGCGACCGACAGGATTATGCCAATGAAAAATTCCACTGACACCATCGGGAATCGAACCCGCGACCTGCCGGTTTGTAGCACAGTGCCTCAACCAACTGCGCCACCGCGGCCCACTATTACGATTCTAGTGGTAGATCCTTCCACACAGCTATGTCGTTGTACGTACATAGCAGGCAGGCAGACATATCTGTCTTTCGGTACAAATTAAGTGATTCACCAAAAGTTTGGATATGCGACCCTTATCACTCTGTATTGAAAGAGGTTTGTAAACATGTGTATAACAGAGAGCTTGTCTTAAGGATGGACTCTGGTCACGGGCGGCGGCAGCGATGTGCAGTGTGTTACGCTGGCACCGCCTCGGAATTTTGACATTTTATAGCTAATTAAATCAAAGAAGAAAAATTCTACAAAAACAAAACCAAATTCCATGCAGTTCCTTCAGTTTTATTCTGAGAATTAATTTAGGATTTTAATTAAACGACAGGTATGTTAACACCTTGTCCAGGATAGATAATTAAAAATCTGGTTACTTCACATATAAGTAATGTGCACCGCTTTGTGGAAACTCCTGGCGGCTCTGATGACCGTTGTGTGTTCACCGGAGACCCGCTAGACATAATTTGTCATTATAAGAAAAACTAAAGTTTATAAGGACATTCTAATACACATCTAAGCCGTTACATGTAGCCAAAAACCTTTCGTCACATGTGTACTACAATAAAGTACTGTGTTAGACTAATGTACCGCCATATTTGATCCGTAGTAAAAAATAAATTCCGCTTCCTCAACTTTGTGAGCAAAGGCGAAGTAAAAATAAGGAAATGATTCTTATACACCATAGGAAGGCAAAGTATAATGGAAGATAGGTGCCCTACACAGAGGTAGGTATTTATACACCTGAGTTATATCGCATCTTAAGACGGTCACAACGTCGAAGAGAAAGAATTAACCTCCCTTACTCACTTCTTTATAAAGGTTTGATTTATGATGTCGTGTTGCATAATAACAGGTTGTCGAAAGCTATCCGTCTTACAACACAGCACAATGTACACTGAGAGGGATGATGTATTGGTTTCAGTCGATATCAGCTTGAAGACGTGCTGGCATGAACGACTCGCCGCATTACTTACCGAAACTTCCGTATCTTAAAACAACTGTAGCACCGAGTTCACAAGGGAAACCCGTGCATTTGACGTAGCTTCTAGGAAACTCTTTATATGAATTTATTCATACGGTAGTTATAAAAGTAGGTAAATATTGGAATTTATTTAAAAGTGATGTGAGTTTCATGTAGCATTTATGTTTCATAAACAGAGATTTGTTACACGCAAAGGAAGTCTAATCGACAATGTAAGGTGCCTTACTGTACCGGCAACTTCTCCAACCTCCGTGTCACACTTGTAGTCTAAACAAACTTCGCAGGCGAACTGAAAACAGATACGGGAAGAATACCGGCGCAGACGAGTATCCTAACTACGTGATCCATTGACACTTTGTGGGTCATGTGGACTCAGAAGTCTGTATCCTTTAAGTAAACAGCAAACGGCCTGCATGAGCACATTCTTGTGGCTTTCACGGAACTGCGTGGTTAAGACACACGTTTTCTAAGCTGCTTATTAAGAGACTTAAACACGAGTGGCGATGAATTGATACTTTTTATTATTACTTACTCAGTCCTCACTAAAATAATCAGGGAAATAAATTTATTTTAAACAGACTCTAAAACTTCGGTGTCCGAAAGCACACTGATATTTGTTAACGAAATTACGTAATCAAAATCGAGTAAAAAGACGTATGGATGTAAAAAAGGGAGGATTTGAAAGGAGATGGCAATGCATTGTGTGAAAATCTGGCATTATTCTGGTGAAATTCAAGAAAACCCTGGAGTAACCGATTTTTGAACAGGTAACCTCTCGATTAAAACTATAAGCTATTACAGCTCCAGCAGCTCGCCCGGCCAAATCCTCGGACTTCCTGTTAGCTCCTAAACTCTCTGTCAGCAAGTGACAGTGACTGTCGCAAGGAAAATTCTTTTATTGCAAGTATTGTCCGATCCCTCCTAACGCGTAATGGATACTCAGAAATGTTCGTTCGTAGTCCTTACCTCTTCTACCTACTCACAGTAGGTGTCGAGGGTGTTTATTTTCACTTGATCACACTCAGACACACCACAGTCGGTAGGACTCCTCCGGACGAGGGATCGGCCCATCGCAGAGACCTCTACATGACAACACAAACACTCACAAACATCGATGCCCTCGGTGGGATTCGAACCCACGATCCCAGCAAGCGCTCGGCCACAGATCTACGCCTTAGACCGCGCGGCCACTGGGATCGGCTACTCAGAAACGTACGTGTGCGAAACCTACGTGGTATTCTAAATTCCGTCAACGTTATAAAGTTTCACTTCCTTTACGCTGAAAACATCAAAATATCACAAATCTCCAAACCACATACTTAGTTTAAGTATCAATGATGCTATGTAATCTTACAAACTGTTGAAGCAGTAGAATAAAGCACTTAAAACAAACAGAAAACACAAAATAAAGCTGTTTTGTCATGGACAGAAAAATGACGGATTCAATAACCATCAAAATTTGACCCTTCAGCTTCCTTCACTTATGACTTAACCATTTGAAACACGAAATTCATTGAACTAGTATTTAAGAATTCTGTCTCTACCTCACGGAAAACGCACATCTCACCGCCACTTTACAGATCAAGTTGTTAACACTGTTCAGTGAAACTAGTTGTACCCGTGCGAACAGTGCGCACGTAAAAAGAGTAAAGTATTAATCAACAGAAATTACAGTATCTTAACCTTAATGAACATTGCTGGGTAATTTCATTCGGACATCAACGGATCAGACGCAACGTGTAACTAAGGAAAATTGGGGTCCTACCACGTTTAAATAAGAAAGAAAACATTTGACTCGACAGCCCTGCCTCAGACAAAATATGATAGGTTCCCGTGGCCTCCCCATGAGGCAGCACTGTCAATTCTTAAAGGCAGCCTTTTTTGTTAAAAACAATTTTTTGAGAAGAAATTAATAAAAGCAAAGGAAATTGCCATCAATGTCACAAGCTTTCTAAAAATGTCTAGATTGAAAATATCGGTGCGTTGATTCAAAAGATCTTGGTGTCGCAAACAAACCTTATCTTATTAGGATACAAGATAATAGGTGTGTATGGTGAGAACAGTTAACATACCTGAACTGTGTGCTAAAAAGACACAAGTCTTTGCATATTAACCCTCTAAAGACGAAAAGTGTGCGTTTTTATAAGGACTCAGTCCGTACCGCGCTGTAAACATTTTCTTCTCGGTTATAAAAAACAATCTCTTAATGTGTTATAAGGCAAAAGGTGCTGTTTGTTCTGAGATCCGTACAAAACACATAAACGCAATGTGGGCACCACGTAGAATTTTTTTAATTTTAAAACTGGTGGTGCGTAAAGTTACGGCTAGGCTTTAAAAGGTTAAAGCACGTGGTATCTTATCACATAGGAATTATAAAATCAAGTAATACACAACGATCTGCTCTACATATCGCAATGAAACGAATTTTTCGAGTGAATGTTTGCTATTCACGCACTACAAAGCCATCTGGTATCCTTACACTGTAAGTCTTACGTACGTATCTTCAGGGTACTGAAAGGACAAAATGCATTCACTTGGGACATGACAACAAGATCGATAGCTCGCACTTTCCACAATGGGAAGTCCTGTAGACGGAATTCGAGTCAGAGAATGGATGTTAATGATATGAGATATATGAGTGTTATTACGTTCTTAGTATGATTTATGGCTACTTTTAATGGCATCATAAAATTGTATATGCATGAAAAATCATATGAAAATTTCCTCTATTCACATTACTCTTGGTCTGAAATAGTCACCTAATCTAACAGACAACCGACCAAAGGAAGAACTTTATCGATTCGACAATGGAAGTGAATGCCTATCCGTGGTGAAGCGTTCTGCTGTTTTTCTGAAGTTTTCTCAACCGGATCGCTATAAGGCGACCAACTGTCGTCGGGTTTCTCATTTCTTTCAAATAAAATAGCTATAAGAAAGGCGAGGTATGCTGACACGTTCCGTGCTACAGATGAGGTATCAGTGCTTACAGGAGCAAGATCTTGTGGGCTGCACATTCTTGTTATGGGAGAACAAACAGTCAAAAAAATGCTGCCTACTAGCAAATATCTGTAGTTCTCTAACAAAACAATATCATGTAACCGTGGAAATACTGAACAAGAGTGGGCATAAAACTCTGACAACTGCCACTTTAGTGTTTATTTCATTGGATTTAGACGCTTAGACTCCGTTTCAACAACAGAAACACTTTTATGAGTAGTTCCTCTACATACGTATTAGAAATGGCCTAATTGCTGCAAGCTTGTTTAACCGAAACATGTATATTAATATTTGACATACTTCAATAACACAAATCATCAACAAATGCACAAAGAGAGTTTTATCATCAATAGTAACACACTCCTACATGTTTCGACCCTGCTTGGTCATCTTTAGGATGAACTTTCCGTTACCGTTACACTAGGGTCGCACTATACGGTTGAGTGAGAATGTGTTGTTGACTGTGTACTGTGAACCCTCCGCGGTCCGGGCCCGGACCGCGGAGGGTTCACGCCTCCAAAAACAACGCAGTACACAGTCAACAGCACATTCTCACTGAACTGTAAAGTGCAACCCTAGTGTAACGGTAACGGAAAGTTCTCCCTGAAGATGACCCAGCAGGGTCGAAACATGTAGAAGTGTGTTACGACTGATGATGAAACTCCCTTTGTGCATTTGTTGGTGATTAGTGTTTTGTATGATATAGTGCACGGACATGGAACATATTAAATTTCAGTACACCACATCTAATGACGGAATATACAGCTACGTAATATGGCAGTAGAAGTTCGGAATACAGGACTATGCAAAGAAAGACAAGATATGTGCTGTCGGAAGGAATATCAATAAACAGTGCATACACCTTTACAGGAATAGTGACCAACAGCCCGCAGCAAGGAATGCGTTTTTCACAGCCATAACAAGCTCCCCGAATCTAATCCATGTGATTATATTTTGCAGAGCCCATACAGAAAGTCTACTACAACGGTGGACACAAAGTCGAATATTTGCGGCAGAATTTGAGAACACTCTTTGTAACTTGGACAAGAAAGATGTTAGTGCAGCACTGTTTCATTCTTCACTTCCAGAGAGTTACAGGGCTTGAAGATACAGGCATTCAAGACATTTCAGCTTAAGAAAAATCGCCGTGTCGACTGTAAGGACGGTGGAGCCTGGAACTCCGACAAGTCCTTTTTAAGACGTTTCATCCCCATTGCATTCTGGATGATGGAGAATCACAGTAAATCCAGTCAAACACAACATTCCTGTTCAGCCTGATGATGACCTTTTAGGCCGAAACATGTTGAAATATTAGATTAAAAATTGTTGTTTTTGAATTTACCGTGACTCTTACTCTACAAAAAATCGGTAACCATTGACCAGTTAGAAATGTGTAACATGTCAGGCAAAGGCACAAGTTAAGAACAGCTTTGCCTCTCAAGGCAAAATGAGTAGACGGTTTACTCACTCTTTTAACCGACGACGGGAAACGAAAAGTGATTCTTTATTTAAATACGGTCTGTGGATGACGCCAACCAGAAATGAACGAGAGATTTCTATGTGTATAAAATGACTTTTAAGTAGACTTCCAACAAGAAGCACAAACAGGGCCAAAGACAGTTATACATTCCAGATTCGAAATTTAACCTTTTAAAGCCTAGCGGTAACTTTACATACGGCCAGGTTTAACATTAAAAAATTCTACGTGGTGCTCGCATTGCGTTTATGTGTTTTGTGTGGATCTCAGAACAAACAGCAACTTTTGCCTTATAAAACATTAAGAGACTGGTTTTTATAACCGAAGTGGAGAGTGTTTACAGCGCGGTACGCATTGGGTCCTTATATAAAACCGATACGCTTCGTCTTTAAAGGGTTAATATCTATATTCTTGTTGATTACAAATCAACGCTCGGCCAACAGACATATGAAAGCGGGGAAACAACTCCAAAATTTTGCAAATGCTGTGAAACGTCATTTATATTACTTACATTTACATTTACCAAGAACAGTGGCACTGAACTTAATCTTCAAACTTCAGGATCAATAACTTGTAACTAAGTTCTACCTACTGGAAACCAGCGAAGGTGTGATGCATGCCGCTTTGACACAGAATTATTCCTAGCACCAAGCAACTTGAAGACTGAATATTTACCTCACTGAAACAGTTCGATACACTTCCCTACAAGCCAGACATATGTTCTACTGTGTTTGGGCGAAGTTTCCTGTGTTATCGACATCCGTTACTAATGACCCAATAAATTGCTAGAAGAAACTGCCATTGCGACGGAAACCCCTTCGTGCCAAAAAGCGATCATTAGGAACAGAAAGTGAAAAATGCTGCCTTCTAAAATACGCACTGCCTGCTGCTTTTGTTAACGCTTTTTCTGAACATCTGAAAACCGGTAAGGAATTAATCGCATGCTTTTTCACAATACACAGTAATTTAAATACCAATAAAATCATAAATAGTCTAGACGCATTCATATGTATATCCGACTGCACATATATAGCAATGCAAATAAATCATACAAGAGATTATCACTCTCCCTTTTGTGCGAGGGCTACAGGCTGAAAGTAAACAGTGAGCAGGCAGACTTTTAGTCATGCAAGGTTCCAGGCTGTAAGAGGGGTGCTGATAAATATTCAGGTCTTCATGCAAGTGACACCCAGCCCATTGGGAAATAGTTGCACTTACACGTTTATTACATTAATGGGCAGACCACATAGAACGGGTGATCCTCATGTGCCCAAGAAAGTAATGGGAGGATATTTATGAGGTATAAGGCCCGTGGGAAAGCCTCGAACTGTACGGGAAAATGCCGTTTGGATGGATGACACAACAACAACAACATAAACAACAACAAAAATACATTTCTTACCAATTTCACAACAATGACTTCCATTCCTGTTCTTAAATATTCGGCTGTTGAGCGACGTTGTACCAGATGCTATCCTCCAAAAGCTCAACAAAATATATTCATTGCCTTTTGGACTTCGTTCGTCGTTAGTGTTTAAAATAAAGCATTATTTTCAACGACATGATCGGTGAATGCAGAGGTCGAGAATTTCTTTGACAATTGGGCCCAAATAAGTATGTGTTTCACTAGCTCTTTGCCCTGATTACGGAGAGAGAACGGTCTACGAGGAAAATATGTTGTTGTACAACAGAACGAAAGAGGACTAACTATATGGGTCACATCTTGCATAGGATCTGTCTTCTAAATCACGTTATAGAAGGAAGGGCAAAAGGGATGGCAAGATGAGGAAGATGAAGGAAGAAGCTACTGCATGAGCCTAAAAAGGCACTGGAGTTCCTTGCGAAAACAATTATAATACAATATAATACAGATATGAAATTTCATGACCTGTGAAAACGAGATATATACAACTCAACTGTGGTAATGTCAGATATAAATTAGAACTTAGCATTCAGTAATTCAGAATGGCTTATACTTACAAAAACAACAGTTGTTCAGAAAAAGTTTCGTTTCGTAGTCCTTTCCTCTTCTACCTACTCACAGTAGGTGTCGAGGTTGTTTATTTTCACTTGATCACACCCAGACACACACCACAATCGGCAGAACTGCTCTGGACGAGGGATCGGCCCGTCGCAGAGACCTCTACCTGACAATACAAACACTCACACCAGACAAACATCCATGTCCCCGGTGGGATTCGAACCCACGATCCCAGCAAGCGCTCGGCTGCAGGCCTAAGCCTTAGACCGCACGGCCGCTGTTCTGAAAGCCGTAATGTACAGAAATGTAACAACCTACTTGTAGTTTGATTTGAACTATCATAAATGAGACTACTGGTAACAAGGGTGTACCTTAGTTTGTAAAAAAAAAGTCTGTTCTACATTATCCACCTGGCGTGGTCTACCTAATATGTACCATATTTGTGTAACGGTTTAACTTCACGAGATAAAAGCATGCGCCACTCAGAAACAGTTACGAGTACATTTTATTTCTTTTCAAGGTACTTCAAGTCTTTATTTCCGAATCATGGTGACAAGAGTAGGAGTGAATAATTGATCTGCGAAGTAGAGGACGTGAAATTACAAACTTTGGAAAGGCTGCATTAATATACGAAATACAGGTCTATAAATTGCGCAAGTTAAGGGTACACAGTTTATGGATACGTAAAGAGAAAATCACCTGAACTGCAAAAGTTAGGGATATAGAACTTTAACTTCCAAACAACTTCATAATTTACTCATACTGTAATTCTAACTATTCGTTCCTTGATCTGAATGTACAAAATAAAATCGTAAATGGCAGGTCAGGTCCGTCTGCTCAAAACTTAATGGATCTTAGAAAATATTAAACTGCTTTTTGGACATACGGTATTTACAGCTCACTGTAAACGCTCCACAGTACGTTGTATTTCAGTAGATACTGGCCCAGTATAAACGTACACTATACGACACCCAAGTGCACACTAGACGTAAAGCTGTCACTGTGCAAAACATGAAGGCATATAGGGGAGTGAAGATAGAGCTCCACTCATCCTTAACCTCGACAACAGATGCGGCAGAGTGGTCAGCTTCCTCCCCTGTCGGTTCACTCCCAGGGAGATGGCCTTCTGTGCTTATTTATTAGAGGGCAGGGTGGACACCACAGCCGGTTTGGACGCCTTGGAAAAGGGAGATATCATTTGTCCTACCCGGAATTGAACCATGATCCCTCGGACGCCCAGCCCGTGGCACACGACAACCGATTCAAAGTTTATCTATTGTCTATAAAAGTAACGGACTACATAGAAACATAAAGTCTTACGTATCGTAGTATACAAGTGCACACCTTATAAATCCCTGCAACCTGTAATCGTGACACTTTGCGTGACGAATACACAGCAATATATAAGCATATATAATTTCAGATTTTATGCAGTTTTCTACCTAGAACGTGATATGCAATAATACACCATTTATTAGGGAAATTCTTTAAATTTAAAGCGAAATTATATAAAATGTTGGTTTCAAATACGTTTCAAAATACTATGTTAAATACCACCTAACAATCTAATTACACACATTTCTACGCTACAAACAGCGAATACATGCTGTCTGTCTTATTAAATATGAATCTCAAAAGTTTACAAACCGATTAAGTTTTTAGCAATTAATCGTTGTGCTAGAATACAACAAGAGAATAAGAGTTGGATATCCAAGAACATAAAAGGCGCGGCTATAGCGGGAACATCCTTACACATTTTATATTCATAACGAGAAAGAGAAGGGTTCAAAACTTTTTCTTTCCTACGATGGCATCTGAATTTCTGAAGTCATTTCTAACCTATTAAAAAGTTTCTTCATTGCCTTCTTATTACAAGACGAAGTTGGTGCTCCGTTCTGAAGTCCATTTTCTGAATATTTGTTTAATATCTGCAAAATCATTTTTATTGAATGACCTGCTTCTGTTTTGCACATGCCAAGGGCCTACATTAAGTGACAATTCGCAGTGTCTGTTCAGTCATTTTCAAATACAATTTTACAGTACATTACAGACCGAATTTCACACAAAAATACTCACTCACTCTGCAACAAATTTGCCCCCTGGTAAAATAACCCCCGCGTAATTACATCTACGTTTTATTTGTCTTGAAATTTACCGATTCTACCGTACTTATTTGCCATATATGCTCATTGTATGAACAAATACTTTAACGTATTACTGTATACCAGCAATGAACACCTGTTACTGTTCTTACAGAATGGCATCGTTAAGTTTCGCCGCTAAGGATTCAGCAAATAAATCTGTCACGGTATTATGAGAAAGCGTGTGGAATTAAGCGTCGTGAAATACTACGGCGACGTTCACTGTTCACTGCAAAAACGTGAGCAAATTCTGTTCTCTTTTAAACCGGCACATTACGTATTGTAAAACTGAACTATAAAAACAAATCTAAAATTTAAAGTACTGAAAACAACTACATGTAGTTTCCAGATATGTAGGCTATAAGATCTACTGCATCTCTTTCCCCTTAAATAAACTATTTCAGATTTTTACATCGTACAGCTATAACAAAAGACACGGAGGACACTACAAAGGAACGCACACCACAATGTAGACAAAAACGTGACTTAAATAAGGGGACGGATTAGAAAAAGAGAGAGGCATATATATGCTTTGAACCTACAACCAAATATCTGGTCAGGGGTCAACAAATTTCCACATAAAGTGGACCACACAATTAACAAAAGAACTGCTATTATAGCCGTGTTGTTAAGCCTTGAAAGATTTTATGGGCAACCAAACATCAATTGTTTTAAAAGTTGTAAAGTAGTTACAATTTTGATATCTGTATTACTTGCACGCAAGGATATTTTACGATATAAACCTGCCATTGTCCACATTGCTGCACATAATGTCGCCCTGTATAATGCTCTTTGTAATCGAAACACGTAAGCATGAATTAAATGGTGATTTTACCAGGCACGTGTTCTGATGACAAACACGTTAATAAATAATAAAATTATTTTAACTCCTACCCAATGACTTTTACAGCGTTTCAGTCGCAACTAACATTACTAAAAATGACGAACACATCAAGGTATGTCAGTGGGTTAATGAAACAAAAGCTACCCGGAATACAAGCAAGATGCTTTAAAAGAAGCTAGCTTAAACTGTTCGTACTTAAAATGATTTACGTTGCTTAATGATAGTGTTTCAACTGCTCAGGCTTCATAACGTGGAATGAGGTAGAAACGTGATCTATAAATTTCAAAGAATGATGATCTGAAAGAAAAAGGGATTTGGTCCGTTTAAAGGCACTAGGTAAGTAATCAAACGGAAAGAATGAGGCAGACAACCAGAAATATTACTCAAGACAGCTGGTAATCCGAACTGGTTTCAGAGCACCGCCGCTACAGCAAGTGTAGGTTGCGAGGCGTCGTTATGTTTGAAAAACAGCCTATCGAATCGCAATAGCCATTCCCTTACATTCTCTTCAAGAGCGCACTCCCGCAAAACAGCACTTGTTTTTTTTCTATAGTAAGAATTTAACAAATAAGTATGGAAATATATCTCTACACAGTACGCCACAAATTTCCTTCAGGTTCGGAATTCGGGGTTTAAAATTTGATAGTTCTCTCTGAAGGCTCTTACAGCTCGACTCATTCTGACAGTCACGTAAGAAATATCATAATAAACAAAAGGCTGTGTTTCCAAATGTCACGGAAGTAACCAAATTTTGAATGACAATTCATAACTATACGAAGTTGTTCACATTAAAATTTTCCTTCTTGTATTGTCAAAACAAGGACTAGAGATTGGCGAACTTCTGTAATATGTATCATACAATACAGTTACGAATACATATGGTATATAGCTTGAGGAATGTCAGTAGTTTTCTAAGAAACTGTACGTTAATTATTGAAACTGCATTTTAAAAGTTTCATAATTTCTTTAGAATCAGAGGTGGAGTTCAAAACTGTTAAAAAATGTAGCTGACATCTGCTAAGACAATTGAGATCTGCTTTCAAGTACTCCCGATCAAACCTCGGGTGACTAGCCACCCAACATTACGTCATGTACCTCTCCCACATCCGCCCCTTTTTAAAAAGAGCTTGTTTTGAAAATATCCAAAACCACATAAATCAGCTACTATTTTAATAATATTTTTGTCCGTAAGTTATCTTCACATTTTTTCTAGATAAATCTGTATATTTTTTTACATTCATATCACATCCTTTAATTTTACTGAACTTCTCACAGTGTTTACAGTTTCCGTTATACGCCCATTATTTAGAACAAGCGCAGCGTACGCTGAATCGTCCACATTAATCCTTGTACTGTGTGTATATTTTCGTATCCAGTGTTTAAGTTCCTACCCGTTTGTTCAATACATTAACTGCTTCGCTACAGTCCCAGCATAAGAAATACATACCAACACTGTAGAGGGTTTTAGGAGCTCTCCGTAACTCTTTTTGTTGCGTTATCAGTTTAAACACAAACCTGACGTTTGTGTTAAAACAGCTTCGTTATCCTCCTCACATGGGGCCTCTGCAACTAAAAGGCAACCACTTTTTGTGCTTTTCTAATGGAGTCTGACAAGGGTTATTCAAACTGTTCTCGTGAACTGTGGACATGATGTATCAGTCTAACTTCGTAATTAATTCCTTTTTATAGACGCTATTTACTGCTTTACTAAATACCGTTGAGAATCATTTCATTTCTCTTCTTTGTTTAATGGTAACTGGTTTATCGTATGGTGCATATGACAAAAATCCGTCAATTTATGCATCACTGGGATATTACACATGTTATTTATAACGATATCAGTATGCGTGGGTTTCAAATGTCTTAATGTCTTTACAATAAACTGCTCATTTACGTAAACGTATGTTGATGGTTGTGACTTGCATTAATGATACATGGTGTGAGAGTGCGGAGTGTACGAGCAGCGGGAATATTTTGTGAAATCTTCTTGAAAAGGCAGGCTTTTAGTTTAGAACTGATGCACTGCGTACACTTCACATACGAAACTAGGATGGAAGGTGAGAGTACATAGGATTTCGAAATTCGGTCTTTATGTTTTTGCAAAATCTACTGACCCTAATCAAGACTAAACTTATTACAGTAGTTTTCAGTTTTATCTCACCGTGCATTTTTGTATCAAATGAAAAAACAACCAACAAATGCAATGTGCTTACTTATTCAACTTTTATTCTGCTTCTCCCCGACATGTTTCGGCGTAACAAGACGCCATCCTCAGGGGGTCGTATACAATTAAGACATTATTTTCCTCAGGCGATCTTTTTCACACATGTAAAATTGTTAAAATATAGCATTTATACACACATACTGTTTTCCAATTTTAATTGAACTTGATGATAGTCTTGGATCATAACACAGTACACAAATAAACCGACTATTCAACCTCCTGCACAAGATTATTTAACTCGTGATGGTGCCTTATTATTCTCATTGTGTACTGTACTTTTAACATTTTTATAGTTTTGTGACAATGTGCTGTGTTACATTTTAATAGTCTTATAGACATTCTTACTATTTAACGGGGTGCCACGGCACTCACAGTTAATAATGTGTTATTCACATCGGACCATATAGTTCTGTGTTATGATCCAAGAACTATCATCAAGTTAAATTAAAATTGGAAAACAGTGTGTGTGTATAAATGCTATATTTTAACAATTTTACATGTGTGAAAAAGATCGCCTGAGGAAAATAATGTCTTAATTGTATACGACCCCCTGAGGATGGCGTCTTGTTACGCCGAAACATGTCGGAGAGAAGCAGAATAAAAGTTGAATAAGAAAGTACAGTGCATTTGTTCGTTGTTTTTTCATTTATTACAGTAGATCTACAGGTATCACATACACACACTTGGCAGTCAGAAATAACATTTTTTTTTTGTATTTCTTTCACCAATGCTACACACAGGAATACAATTTTGTGACACGCAACAATTAGTCCTAGGATGAGCCGTCCTTGACACAGTTGACGCAGCAAAGGAGGCTTCGTGTGAAATAGGGTTGATAATTTAATATTGTGCACAAAAGATAACCTATGCTAAATGGAGACTCGCTGGATTTTGAATAAAGAAACTTCTGGACAGTGCTTTACAAACTTTACTCTGCCTCTAATATTGAAGTTAATAAAAATCCATTCAGTCCTGCGACGTTTAAACACGCAGAGGGAAGGATGGGCACTCCCTCCCCTCCTGCGCACAATTCACGCCCTTCTTTAAAGCAATCCTTCATAATGAAAGCAGTTTATAAATAAGAGACGAAAGGAGAGCGATCACAGAACCGCAAGGCTTTATTTTAATAAAACACAGGTACAATTCCAGAAGATAGGTCGGGGAGCTAAACTGTGAACTGCCCCAGCTGTGTCATAATTTTTGTACCGTATGAAGGTGTCTCAAAGACAGAAGAATCTCGTTTCACTGTTATTATATCCTGTCTTATCCTTTCGGATTGAATTCCTTTTTCCTTTGTCAGAATCAGGTTTACCAAACGTCAGAAGCAGCCATTCACTGCACTGAAGTGTGCGCTCAATTGCTAGATGTCAAAACGTCAGATTTCGTCCTTCTGATACTTGAAATACTATTCCGGTCGTCCTCGCCATTTTTCAGATTAGTTCAGACAAGAACCAGTAACCCACTGTCACAACGTTTGGTTCCCGAGGCCATCTTCGATGTTGGCGAATTTCGGAAGAAAAACATCTCTATGAGGATGATGGAAGACATTATCTACTACTGACGTATCCTGTCTCAAGATTCCTGACATTTTTCATGTTAAAATGTGATACGCCTCTTTGAAACGGGACTTTGTTCCCTTTACATCTCCAGCGTGTGACACTATTAGTGACAAGAAACCATATCACATATCGGCACACTTAAAGTTGGCCATTCGAAAACATTCCAGCATTCTATCACGATGCTCTGATGACACTCCATTAGTATGAAAATGACCGAGCACAGCATCGATTGTCACCACACATCATTTTCAAAACATGTACATTATTTTTTCTTGATAGTTACGAGTAGGAAAGCAATTGCTTTATAAATAAGGGTTTCCGCATAAATTTTCAGGTGTTCACATGGGAGGTTTTACAGACGACGGTCTTCTGAGTTCTCACACTAAGTACTGTAACGTGTCTGTTTCGACGTCCCGGGAGGATGTGCTGCTTGCCACTTCACGGCGACTGAACACGGTTCAGGTGGCTGCTGAAGTGTTTCAGGAGAAGAAATTCGTCAGCTTTAAAGAAATGTGCTGTCTCCACCTCCAGCGTGATTAAACAACATTCAAGAAGGACAGGAAAACATTAGCCTACATCGAATTTCACCAAACTTACGAAAGAAACGCTTCGAAGACTTCAGGTGCTATGCATCAACTGGGGCTGCAAAAGAATAAAACTTCATGGGGTTTTTACAAATATGTTACGATTTTGTGTTGTGATTCATTAATCCTCTTCGTGTTCGACTTCTGGCCCACTCTGCATGTCCTTGACACGATGCATCTCGTTGATACAATGCTACAAAATCAACATGGACCTCCCTTTGTGACATTCAACTGTTTACACTTGCGGCGACAGCAACAACACCAGTCGTCCGGCCACAATTGCTACAAACTGGAACTTTCGCTGTGGTAACAGAGCCGTCGTCTCAATGGTTATATCGGGTAGGAAGGGTTCTAAGCCAAAGCCCAAACACTCGGCGTGTTCCAAAGTTCTGAGTATCATTTCCCTAGGGTTACACTGGCGCACAGAAAATGTATACCACAACTGGGGCTGGAAAGCTCAAACTTCACAATCTCCTCTTGACGTTGGATGTATAGGTTAACTATGGACAGTACAAAGTTAGAAGAATATTTTACGGTTCCTTATTTAATGTAAGTACGCGTCTTTCACGGACGCAATGTTTTGTTGAATAATATGGGCTGCGTAAAATGCCTCCATGAAGTAAATCAATTCTTAAAAAAACGAATAGTTCCATAGCCGCTGCAGAACCTTTCTGCCTCTTATGGAAGTAATGGGTTTGTTACCGCGATGACAAGAGGCGGCCACCGGCCCCCATCACGCAACAGACGCACTCAGTCCACATCTTCCAACTCCACTTATTTAAGAGCCACTTTAATAAAATTTTCTCACCTATGCCTAGCTTTCCCAAGTAGATGCGCTCCTTCACGGTTTTCGACTAAAATTTTCTATAAATTAGCATCTCTCCATGCGTGCTACGTGCCCTCCCATCTCATTCTTCATTTAGTCATTTTAATAATACTATGTGAATAGTGGAATTAAAATATCACGTACGTTTGACCCCTCTCGTCCTTCCCATTACCATGCAGTTCCTGCTATCGTCTAGTTGACAGCAGACTGTTCAAATATAGGCAGACAGGAATGTATGTCGACATAGATTCAAAATAAAAAGTCGTACATTTGGTATTTACGGACGGTAATATCAAGTGATGTTAAGACGGTATACAATTTGAAGTGTGTGTGCTGTCACGTGTTCTAGTTTTAAGAATATGCATGTAAAGAAACTAAGACTGGAAGTCTTATAACACTAAGTAAGGTATTGCAACAGTTGTTATGCTGATGTGCGATACAAGGCACCTGCGTGTAGCAACAAAATAACAAGTATGCGAGTGTTAATTACACTGCTGTTTTATTAAGAAACGTTGTACTAAATGATAGCGTAGTAGCATAAGAAACAAAATTATACACTGTTAAAAACTGATACGTACGAATTATTTTCTTGAAGGCACTGCTTATGAGGGATATGCAAATTGAAAGAGCTATAGCTGAATTTAAAGTGGACGCGTTCTGACGTGTTGAAATTACAGGTTTAATTGTGATTTGTAACACCAATTTTCATGTCTCAGTTATTAAATGAGAGTACAATGTTATTGTTTAAAATATTTATGAAGGTTTTGTTTAAATACGCGTGTGGTAAATTAATGTAAGATACATGTCGTTACACACATTAAATAGGAGAAGACAATGGAAACTACCAACAAAATGCACATTAAGTTTTACTTCTCTATTTTATGCTAATTCACTCCTACATGTTTCGACCCTTCTGGGCTAACCTCAGGGATATTCTCAAGCAGTACACTATATCACCGCGGTAGTGGGTTGTTCTATTTAGCTGGTTATCTTAGTTGTCCATACTTGTAACGTGTGCGTGCGTGCGTGCGTGCGTGTGTGCTCTTAGCTGGTTGAAGTCTGAATCAAAGGTACTAACACACGCAATCAGAAAACATTAAAAGCAGCCACCCAATTGAGAATTAACCACTTAAACGTGCATTTTGTTGGTAATTTCCATTGTTTTTATGACCTAATGCATGGAGATGAAACCCATTAAATTAAAGAGGAGATTTGTGATGCGTGATATCACATCCCTTCGTGTACCAATTTCATTATTTCAGTACGGTGTAGTGTGTTAGTGTGTTGTTTAATGATTCTCTCTGTCAATAGCTGCGACTATACGGCGTCGGAGTACAGTCTAATTTAACCATCTGAAGCATGGATTTCAAATGAATAGTCTGTTCGTACCTCATTAGTTTACGTTATAAAGATAATTAACCCTTTAAAATATGTCAGTACACGTACTACCAGATTTATCAATACAGACTCTTAATTTTTTCCATAGACTGCATGTTTTCCGCATGATTTTCACAACAAGTAGCCATTATTTCCTTACACAGTATTCACATACTGGTCCTTCCAGTAGACCTACACTGTATTCTCTACGAGGTGGGAAGGGCAGGGGAGGAAACCTCAGCCCATGTGCTGTGTGAGTGTGAAGCCTTGGCAACACTCAGACATATCTATCTGGGATCCTTTTTCTTGGACCCTGAGAATGTGCGAGATCTGAGTCTTAAGGGCCATCTGGAACTTCTTCAGGAGGACAGGGTTCTTGCGACTTGGACCTAATGAGGTGGCACAAAGGGCCTGTGAAGGCCTACGTGCAACAGGACCGTGAGGGCTCGACCCACATTTACTCATACTCATGAGGTGGGAACTGAATCTTTACATATAATGTTAACCTTTTAAAGCCTAGCGGTAACTTTAAGCACCACCGGGTTTGACATTAAAAAATTCTACGTGGTGCCCACATTGCGTTTGTGTGTTTTGTACGGATCTCAGAACAAACAGCAACTTTTGCCTCATAAAACATTAACAGATTGGTTTTTATAACAGAAGTGGAGAGTGTTTACAGCGCGGTACGCACTGAGTCCTCATATAAAACAGACACGCTATGTCTTTAAAGGGTTAACTATTTTCCCCCGTAACAATCATTCCACCAATGCTCCATACTCATTTTCATCTCAAACGTGTCGAAGCCTGGAAACTTTCCCAAAAGCAATGCTCTTTCAGAAATCGGGGAGCATTGGATAGAAATATATTTTTCTTTTAGCCTTACTAGAGCTGTAGCTAAAAATCACGACGCGGACGGATCTCGCCGGCAGTCAGTTCCTGATGACGAGGCCGGATATGGCTGTCGAAAGGTGGCTTATTCACCACTAAGCAATCCGACGCGGCTGATAGTCCGAGAACATTTTATCCAGTTTAGTCGTCGTGAAAGCTTCAAATGATACATCTTCAATGTTAAATGAAGCGGTACATGTAGTACCCACTGTGATACATCGGGTTAAGGGGGGGAAAAGCGTAAAGCGGCACTGTATCTGCTTACGAGATAAAGCTCGTAAGAACACGATCACCGTATCTGCCCTACAAATTTCCACACTAGTAAGAGCTGCCAGTCATCACCTCATTATTTTATAAACGGTTGGAAAGGGTTCGTTGCAAACTTTGACAAAAAATATACATGTATACACCACTACTCTAGAGGACTCGTTTAAATATTAACACACTTCTCATTTAAAATATTAATTACAATATCGCATTCATGCATGCAAGGGCACAAGAGTATAAACGCTTTCAACGCCAGTGTGTGTGTGCGCGCGCGCGCGCGTGTGTGCGTGTGTGCGTGCGTGTGCGCGTGCGCGCGTGTGTGTGTGTGTCGCTGGTACTTGCTCCCTTTGAAGATTGAACTCCTGTTTCTTTTCTCCCTCTTTAAATGATATTATTACACAAGGGGCCACACAATTCATGTATTATACACACACAGCGACACGCGTCTGGACGAACACCAGACACACACGGTTGCGGGTCTTGTATGAAGAATCCGTCTGTGGAGAATAAAATGGGGCAGCGCAGTGCAGCAGGACTCGGGCGGCTTTACGAGTGAAACGTCGAAATCATTCCGGAGTGTAAATATGGGAAGAATTATTATTGCTGCGTTAAATCTTAATTACAGAAATACTATCGTAACGTTCTAACACTGACAGACTTCAGGTTGAAATATTACTCGGGCCACACCCCCTGTTTTTAGGGGCGTTCGAAAAGTTGCGAAAAGCGACTGTTAGTTTCGTCACGTCCGTCCTTCTGTCCGTCCATCCGCTGGCACGGAACAAGTCAGTTTCAAATGCACGGATTTTTGAGAAATATATCGAGGCCTTTTCCTAAACTCGTTCGAGAAAAATAAATTTTGATTAAAATCAGGCTAAATAACAGATACTTTGTGTGAAGACCTACGCACATTTATGACTACTTCGTTTACTAACATCACCATGTGTGCCGTCTCTAGCAATCCATATTGATACTAAGTAATGATGAAATTATGATGTCCATTAATTCTTCATGCTATTTACTTTCGTTCTTCCTTAGTCCTTCCCACTTCTACCTACTTATTCACAGCAGGTGTCGATTTTTTTGTGATTTCGTTTGATCACACTCAAGCACAGACCACAGTCGGTAGGACTCCTCTGGACGAGTGATCGGCCCGTCGCAGAAACTACTACCTGACAACACAAACACTCACAAGAGACAAACATCCATGCCCCCGGTGGGATTCGAACCCACGATCTCAGCAAGTGAGCGGCCGCAGGCCTAAGCCTTAGACGGCGCGGCCACTGGGATCGGCCACGCGATTTACATGATGCATAATTAAGGAAAATATAAAGGTGCAATTATAATACTTAATGCGTAAAGATTATGTGTGGGAAATGGAAATTTGGTATGTTGACAGGTTATGAAGAGCTCTAAAAACTATGTATTAAATAACGTGTTTAAGGCAGCAATCACAAAATATTTCGATGTGTTGAAAATACGACGTTAAATTTATTTATTTAGCAGGTTGTACAATGTTTCCACATCTTCCTGCGCCCATTTGACAATTATATTATCTTCTTCTTCCAGTTGCTTCTGTCATTTCAGTCTTCTTCCATTAATCCCTTTTCTCCCATCAGTCCTTTAATCCCTTCCGCCCAGGTAAGTTTGGGTCTACCTCGTTTTCTTCTTCCTTGTGGATGCCATTTCATAACTTGTTTTGGCAATCTCCCCTCTTCCATTCTTCGGACATGTCCATACCATTGAAGTTGTTTGGTTTTAATATCGTCTAAAAGAGACCTTGCTACATTCATTTTTTGTTTAATGGTAGTATTCCTAATTTTGTCCTTCCTGGAAATTCTAGCTGAGCGTCACCAGAAGTCCATTTCTGTGGAATTTAGTTTTGCTACCGTTTTTGCTTTCAAACACCACGCTTCTGCTGCATATGTAATTGTACTTCTAACTATTGCATGACAGATATGCGCGTTTGTTTTGGGGGTCACATCGCGGTCCCACAAAATGCTGTTTAACTTTGTTATATCTGCTCGTCCTCTATTAATTCTATCATTAATTTCTGGCTCGTGATTTCCATCTTTGGTTATTCTTACCCCCAAATAAGTATATTCACTTACATGACTTATTATTATATAATTATCATAATAAGTCAACTGACGTTAAATACCGCCCATAAACGTAGCATACAGAAGAGCATAGTAAGTCCTGCAAATAATTATAAAGACACTCCCTACTAACAGTAATCGAAACGAACTGGACGGTTCGGGGTTTGAACAGTGGTAAAGGAAAAAGATTTTGTCTTTTCTACACCCGCTCAGACCGGCCCTGGGGTCCACCCAGCCTCTTGTACAATGGCTACCCGGTCTCTTTCCTGCGAGGAAAACAGCCGCGGCGTGGCGCTGACCACCCGTCTCCATGTATCGCAGACGTTCAGACTGAGTATAGCTATATTGCTACCCCCACCCTCAGTGCCTGCACAGGATGTTACGGGGAGACATTCACATTTAATAATAGTAATAATATTCCACAATAAGTGTACAATGGTGAATAAGAAAAAAAAAGTGACCTCGGCGGATAAATGGCATGATCACACTAGAAGTTTCCACAACGCAAAGATATGAACGCGCCTCCATGTTCCGTCATGTGCACATCCTCAGTCCTAGTGTTTACTGGGCACACAATCCTGCACAAGCAGGAACACATCTACAGGCCGATCCACAGTCCTAGTCCAAACGATCTGTTGTGTAAATTAGTTCTGAATCGATATAGAATTCCAAATTGCATAATTATGCTTTGTTTTTCTTGATGTGTGTTCTTATTTTACCTTTCTTTCTGAATTGTTCACTCGGACTAAGGTTGTAAAATTAAAAACAGAATAACTTAAATTAACCGAATTATTATTATTATTATTATTATTATTATTATTCACGTATTCAGAATATGTAATACAAAATATATAGGTATGATTGCAATCTAGCTTTATACCAAATTTTTCACGCCAGCCTGTTAAGCTTTATTAGTTACCATCAACATACTGAAAGGTAAATACATATGCCACGTAACTAGAATTTTATTACTCTGAATTCTATATTATGTTACCAGGAGTTCAAAATCTTTTCGAAATTCTACGAACCCGCATAATTTTATGACTTTAGATTACATATGGCTAGCGTTTCCTCTACCTCTCCAACTTCTTCTGTCTGTAACATTCTTACTGCAGTAGGAAAATAAACATTACGACAGTCAAATTTCCTAAAATGACACAGTGTTGTTACAAACCTTCCTGAAAATAAATAAACTGCTTCAACAGTTGCAATAGGACACATATATACACACAACACACATAGATGCACACACACACACACACACACACACACACACACACACACACACACACAAAGAAGAACAAACACAAAAACAACGTACATAAACACACAAAGAGTACGGTGGCCACAGCAGCCTACTTTTCCCTTACAGAATGAAAATGGGCTACAATTCTAAATCATATCCGCACTGCCATGAGGCAAGCAGACATACATCACCGTTTACTTTCTGATCCATTTATTGAAAGGTTTCGCAGGAAGTTTCGATATTTGCATTCAGCGGATCAGGAAAAAGGAACTTAAGACCTGTTATTTTCCTGTCACTGATAACCTTATGGAGGTTACAAAAACCCTGCTGTAGAATGGCTGAGGGACAAACAAGGGGCATCATTCTATACATTGGAAATCAATAGCACAGTAGGTACAAAGTAAACAGCTCACGCACTTGAGCCTATATCAGTAATCGTCACAGAAATTGAACAAAAACGCTATGCATCTCTTTCATCTCATCTCTCCTGCCTGATCTCATCGCCCTAGTAGTGTTCGACAAAGAGCGCCGATTATGAACCTCTTCAGCATGTAATCTTGTTCAGTACTTTTTTCAATTGCTCGACAGCCCTAGTGGGCCTTGGCCTTCTTACGGTTGAGTTTTGGACATCACACTCAGACACATCACATTCGGTAGGACACCCCTGGACGAGTGATGGGCCCGGCGCAGAAACCTCTACAACACACAACACTCACAAGAGACAGACATCCATGCCCCCGGCGGGATTCGAAAACGCAATGCCGGCAAGCCAGCGGCCGCAGACCGACGCCTTAAACAGCGCGGCTACTGGGATCGGCAGTCTAATCTAATATTACGTTTCTTATTTCGTACTGGGTCCAAATATTCTCCCCAGAACGTTTTTCTTAAACAGACTCAATACATTTTGTATCTTAGGATGACAGACCAAGCTCCAATGTGGAATGTTTTCAGCTGGAGCAGGACAGAGTCAGGGGTTGTTCCTCTGAATGAGGTAATAAACATTTGACGTACATTACAGGTCAAGTTAGCATTCTTATCCATAAAGTTATTGATTAATAATTCGTTAATCTACGTCGAGTTTCTCCGAATGATTTGTAACATTCAGCTACACCGACCACAAGCTTTTATAAGTATCTGACACTTCTCCACCCAAGCATTCCAATCACTTCATCTTCCTCCATTCAGTCACCCAAACAGTACGTAGTTACCAGTAAACTAACGCAGTTCACAGAAACAGTTGAAACTACAGTGTCATATTACGTTGCCAAAAAGTAGTACAAAATAGGCAGAAATTTCAGAACATGCCGTTAGAGTAGATATTTCCCGGTGGTTAAGTCTTTCTGACAAACAAATTAAACTCCTTACTTATAGTACCGCAACGTGTTGTACCGCCAGCATGCTGTTGTTCCCAGCGATCGATGCAACGAGTCGTAACATTTTTGCCGTCCCTGGCCGGTAACCAAGAAATCTCTAAATGTATGACGTATCGATTACCGCGCTGTCAGCCGCAGGCTATAATCCAACAAAGTAAACAAAAAGAGAGGTTAAGCATCTTCATACAACCCTCCTTCAAGTTGCTTTTGGACCTCTAACATTTGTCTTTCAATGCATACCAGATGAGGGTCAGAGAGAATCACTTGATAAAGAAACTTTTGTGAGAAAGTCGATGAGAATTCTTTGTCTTACTTTGACAAACCTTTCTGACAAGCAGTCATTGTCAGTGACCGAAATTTAGAATACTGAAAGTACGAACATAGCAGCCCTCCACTTCCATTAGACGTCTTCGTTCAAACTGTTCGGATGAAGAGAATTACATCGCACATTTATATACCATCTGCTGTGTACGAGATAAGCGGAAAAGTTTAAATTGAACAATTATATGCTGTCCACTGTGTCCAAGACTTCCCGGTCGCAGTATGACCCAGAGGTCGACTCAGCCTCTAACAAAAATGAGTACTAGGAATATTTCCTGAGGGGTAAAGGCGGCCGGTGCGTAGAGCTAACAACCTTACCACCTTCATGTGCCGATAGAGAAGAAATCTGGGAGCCTCAACCTCGTGGAACCCTCAGGGACTGTCCAGGTCTGTAATGGGATTGCTTTACCTTTACCTTTTTACTGTGTCCAAGAAAAACGGAAAAGTTTAAATCGAAAATTTATACACTCTCTACTAGATCAAAGATAAAAGGAAAAGTTTAAATCGAACATTTACGCTCCGTCTACTGTGCCCAAGACAAACGGAAAAGATTACATTATTTGCATACTGTCAGCTGTGTCCAAGATATAAGAAAAAAATTAAATCGAAATATGTCCACAGGAAACGGTCAAATGAAACTGAATATTTACATGCTGTCCACTGTGTCCAAGACTTCCCGGTCGCAGTATGACCCAGAGGTCGACTCAGCCTCTAACAAAAATGAGTACTAGGAATATTTCCTGAGGGGTAAAGGCGGCCGGTGCGTAGAGCTAACAATATTTACATGCTGTCCACTGTGTCCAAGGTAAGCGAAAAAAACTAAGTCCAGCATGTACATGTCTACTGACTATTGTGTCCAACGCAAAAATAAAAGTTAAATTGAACATTTTTATGTTTTCTACCGTGTCTAAGACAAATGAATTAAATGAAACTGAAACTTCATATATTACCTGGACCAAGACAAGTGGAAAAAAGTTAAACTGAACATTACTGTATGCCACACTGCACAACACAAGCGGAAAAATTGGAAACGAAAATGTACGTACTGCCTAATGTGCCCGAGACAAACGGAAAAAATGAAATCGAACATTTCTAACATATCTACTGAATCGAAGACAAAACGAAAAAATTAAATCGATTATTTATATAGTGTCCAAAGTGTGCGCGATACACGGAAGATAACTACTGCACCATATTTATTTTCTTTGTCATAAAGGGAGATTACTGGCTGATTATCCCATCCTATATTTATATTTAATTCTGTTTAAACCTGACATCTGTCGTCAACTTGTCTAACAACTTCACCACAGACTTAATTACATTGCTTTTATATTTACGAACTTCAGCAGACATTCCATTACCACATTTGTCCCACTTTCCGAGACCATTCGTCGTGATCGTACCCACGTGTTTGCCCAGCATAACAACTACTGTGTCATTTTAAGGTCCCTATAACACTCTGCACAATCACCAGGTCACTAGGAGACACATCACTTTCTTTCCTACCAACAGCCATACTAGCACAGCAGTCACGCCAGTGTCAAGAGCTCATATTATGGAATCGCACGATTCAGAGTTGTATCTAGCGGTATCCCTCTTGTTATGTTTTACAAAAAACTGGTTGTACCTTAACCAGGTTTACTGTACAGTAAAGGGGAAGACTCCGGCCACGAAGGTTAGAAATGAAAACCTCGCAGAATTCTTCGTATCCTGTCACATCACCAATTTCGAGGTCATTCAGCAGCTAACCAAAGAAAGCATGTAAGACTTTCTACATACTGCAAATGTACAAATGTAGCCGGCGTCTGTAAGGCGTAAGCTTACGCCGTGAACGTTCCTTCGTCTGCGTCGTATATTGCACTGTCCTTGACGTCTGTGTCTTGACAGTGTGTAGGATTGTAAGTTTAGAGCGAATTTTCGTAGGAACGTGCTGACTGCATATTCAGAATGACGGATTCAGTAGGTCCCTACGAATCGTCCATGTCTATTTACTGCCTTACACGGCGTCACGTGTCAACTACACATAATGATAACAAATTATACAGTATGTACACGTAAAATTAAATCCAAGATTGCCATGGCAAAAGCAGCGTTCAGCAAGAAGAATAGGAAGGAGAAGAATAGAAAGAAGAAGAAGAAGAAGAAGAAGAAGAATCTTTCACCAGCAAATTGGATCAAAATTCAAGAAAGAACCTAGTACGGGGCTACATTTGGAGCATAGCTGTGTATGGTGCTGCAAAGTGGACACTTCGGAAAGCAGGTCTGAAATACCTGGAAAGTTTTGAAATGTGGTGCTGCAGAAGGATGGAGATGATCAGCTGGACCGATCACGTGAGAAATGGAGAAGTGTTAGGCCTACATACAGTCAAGGAGGAAAGGAATATCCGACATACAATAAAATGAAGCGAGACTAACTGGATTTGTCACGTCTTGCGTACGAACTGCCTTCTAAAACATGTAATTAAAGGAAAGATAGAAGGAAGGACAGAAGTCACGGGAAGACGAGGAAGAAGACATAAGCAGCTACAGGATGACCTTAAGGAAAAGAGAAGATACTGGAAATTGAAAGAGAAAGCACTAGCTCGCACTCTGTGGAGAACTCGCTTTAGAAGAGGCTATGGACCTGTGGTGAAACAGACTACATTATGAATGAACCCACACCGGCATACGTAGGAATATTCACACAGGCACTACGCTACGTAGCCATGAACGAAGTTCCCTGGTAGCTACTTAGGGAAAGCACCGCACATGAAGAAAAGCCGATTACAAGTTAAACACAGTTTTGGGGTATAGTTATGTGTTGTGTTACGTATCACTTTTTTTTTGACACGGTGAACAAAATTAGATATGAGATACAGTTACGTACAAAGATATTAAAGGAAAGTAAGTGAAAAATAAATGAGCCCCACAACTTGCACACTTATAACAAAACACTAAATTTAACCCTTTAAAGACGAAGCGTATCTGTTTTATATAAGGACTCAGTGCGTACCGCGCTGTAAACACTCTCCACTTCGGTTGTAATAACCAGTCTCTTAATGTTTTATAGGGTAAAAGTTACTGTTTGTTCTGAGATCCGTACAAAACACATAAACACAATGTGGGCACCACATAGAATTTTTTAACGTTAAACCTGGTCGTATGTAAAGTTACCGCTAGACTTTAAAAGGTTAACATAAGACGGACAATAAACCTGAGGGTGTATATGGCCTAAAAAGTCTCGGGCTGTGCCGTGGTTAGTCGTCAGTTGCTCACCGCGAGGGCTCCGGTTCGTTCCCAGATCAGTCCATGTCGGATCTGTGGTGAACAAACTGTCTCTTCGTACTTCAGTTTTCCCCTATCAGTATCATCTCACTATTGCTCCAACTCATTCATTCATCGGTCAACGCACTAGATATGCTGAAATTAAATTCTCTCAATAGTTCTCGCTGGTGTGACTCAGGAGTAAAATAAATAAATAAATAATTCATTCAGTATAACCTTAGCAGTTGACAGCGTCTTTAAATAAAAAATTCAAACCCCCAAACCATTTATTTTACGCAAATTATGCAACGAATTCACACAACGCAGCCAATACTATTAAAGAAATTTTACGAAACTTGTGTCAAGTTCGCAGAAAAATGCAGACAGTGTCCGTAAAGTGTTTGTACAGTGATCTGGTTCCGCCTTTGTATAGGACGTAAACCAAAGTTCGATTTTTTGTACTTATTCCGTCACATAAGAGTGACGGGAAGCTTATCTAAGTAATTTCCATTCATTTTCAACGGGTTTCCAATGCTGCGTGTTAGCCTCAGGGCACATACATGAATACTTCATAGAACTGTCGCGTGGGGGCGAGACTCAATGTATATTTAGCAACCGACTATATAGAGTTTGTGTTGCTCTAGGGGTCGCAAGAAATGTTGTTCGCTCGAAATTCCAGAATATTTGCGGCGGGAACGGCAGTCACCGAATTATGAATGCTTTATTCATCTTCACCATTTGCACTCAGCGTGACCTCAAAAGCAGGCAATTAGGCGAACTTCTAAATGAAGCATGCTGTTGCGAAAATAAAGAATGAACCTTCTATGCAGGATATACCGTCACCAAAACTATTAATTGCCGTTTATTTTTCAAATCAAGGCTACATGTTTAAACTTTTCAGTCATCTTCAGGCCTCTCTCATATTAAAATACAAAAAAATCTTACCTTTTATATTTTAATATGAAAGAGGCCTGAAGATGATTGAAAAGTTTAAACATCTAGCCTTGATTTGAAAAATAAACACCAATTAATGGTTGTTGTGACGGTATAGCCTGCCTAGAATGTTGTTCCAATACCACAACTGTATGCCTGGCACAAAGTTAAAGAATGAACCTTATCATACTAAAGACAATTATACGTTCAAGCACCTGTCATGTCTAAGATTAACCCTTTAAAGACGAAACGTATCTGTTTTATATAAGGACTCAGCGCATACCGCGCTGTAAACACTCTCCACTTCGGTTATAAAAACCAGTCTCTTAATGTTTTATAAGGCAAAAGTTGCTGTTTGTTCTGAGATCCGTACAAAACACATAAACGCAATGTGGGCACCACGTAGAATTTTTTAATGTTAAACCTAGTGGTACGTAAAGTTACCGCTAGGCTTTAAAAGGTTAAATAATAATCGTACTGAACTATAGACCTATCTTCTGCTAATAAACGTGATTCTCCTTTTTGTTTAGTTTTTCTCTTACATTCCTTCTTTTTATTTTTCTTCCTTCCCATCTAGGTCTGCTCAAAATAAAGGTACACTGCGAAATTTTCTCTCCTTGCCAATACACACTCTTTAACATTCCAAGTTACTAAACAACCCACCAAGTTTATTCCCTTTGGCCTTAGCACTGTCATAATATTCGCAAACAATATTACGAAACTCCACATTATCTGATCTCCTCCAAACATTTTATTAAGCAGCCTCTTTGTAAACATCCTCAATATTGTGTTCTTTCGGTAAGATGACAGACTGAATAAATAAAATAAATAAAAGACAGATAAATTACTCTGCTCTAAATTTTGTGTGCTCTTAGGAGATGGAAACAAAAGAAAATAATACAAGCTACGCTACAAAAAGAATTTTCCGAATTTAGTCAGCTCTAACTTCTTTGCCAGTGTAATCTGAATGTTACTGGGTTTAACATTTCCTTCATACGATTTAATAAATATTCAGCGTGTAACTCCAGTACATAGTAAAATACTGTCATACCAGAAGGCAACAATTAGAAAACACGTAACACCTAAATCTACCGCAAGAACATTAACAAACCTATACGAAGACTGATATAAATACCGAAGAAGACTCATCTAAATTGACATGGTGGGAGTCACAGTGAAAATGTAGCCGGTGCTTAATTAATTCAGCTGCAGACCAGGACTGACGTATGTGGGACTGGAAGTAGCCATGTTTCCAGTCTTCCTAGCCTTCGGCACTAGATATAGGTTAGTGGTTACTAGCACTCCCGGCCGCTTTGCTGCTAGGGCTAAAACCCTCAGTTGTCATTGCACTTGAGAGTCGGTACACCCCTGAACCGCTGGGGATACAGTGGCTGACAGTGAAGTCTCTAATCCGGAGCGAATTGAACCCGATTCTCCGGTCGTTTCCCCATAGCCTAGTCAATACAGCGACTGACTACTCATTTCATTAACCTGCATAATATGTCTCTAAACATTCTGAGTTCTAGATTCTGTTTTTCATAAGATATTTCACCTGCATTTTTGTAAGTTGTCGTAAATTCTTGAATTAGGATTACACTACTTATCCAATGGAAGCAATAATTTGAAGAAAACTGACCTGGATAACACCAGTGGTGAAGAATCCTTCAGCGTTGTTGGTTGCCAGGGAAATCAATATGCCTGAAAAGGAGAATAATGCTATTACAGAGGAAATAATTGCTTTCCGTGTTATTGCACAAGTTAATAAAATCAGGGAACAAAGACTTTAGAATTTGTTGCAACCCCTGCAACGAAATACATATGGCCTACCTCCCGAAAGCCTAATATTAGACTTTTCATTCTCCTGTGATCATAAACTGGATTCCCTGAACGTCAAAACCGATATTTTAGTTTGTTTCACATTACTTATTTCGTGCATTTCTCTCGCATTTTTCACGTGATTCACACGTTTAACTCAGCTGGCGAAGACTCCATTTAGACTACTGAACTATACACTCTAATGTGCATTCACACACACACACACACACACAAACACACACACACTTCTCATCACAAGGCAGTGCCTTAAGACTGGTTTTCCTCTTTGTTTCACATTCTGTCTTGTTAAGGAATAACTGCACTGTAAAGACGCCGAGGACGTTCTCTGAACAGAAGAAAAATCCAAGTCATTCTTAAAGATGAGAACAATAGATAGATAATAAGAGTTAAAACTCAAGTCCGCAAGTTTGTGCAGCAACCTGTGGACTTCAACATGAGAGAAGATTAAAAACAATTCCATGATAGGTTAAAAATTGTAGCAAAGTATAAAGGATCTGCAGGGATGTAAAAGGAAACAAAGAAAGGTCATACAAAAGAGGACGTGACAGAAGGCACATAATACGTTGTACAGGAACATAGCCTCCAGATGAAAAGGAAAAGTATTACTGAGATGAAGGTCGGCTTAGGGATGGGGGATGACTTTAGAAAGTAACAAAATAAAGATCATTCGAGGAAGATGATTTTCTAAGCTCATGAGCACGGATGCTTTCAGTATCCGGTTTCCAAACGTAAAACCTTTCAGGGCAAGTTTCCTGATCGCAATAAACCCTAGTAGGAAGGCTTTGCTTCATTATAGGAGACGTACAATGAAATTTAACCATTTGTTACTGTACTGTTATCCTTACAAGTAAGAAATTCACTTCCTATCCTCTGTGTTTGAGGAACGGATTTGAGAAGGAAGCGCCGAAAGGAATAAAAGGAAGATCGCAAGACGGACAAAAAAACGACTGGAAGTAATTGGTTAACCCAGTGTTTCCCAACTGCTTCTCCATAGAGGAACTACTAAAATAATTTTTATTTCCCGAAGAGTTTCTACATATTGAAAAGTTTACAGGCCATGAAAACCGATAGTGGGGGAAAGAAAATAAATTATTGTCAATTTATTGTCAAGAAAATTTATTTCTAAAGACCTCAGGTACATACGTCAACTTAACAATATAAGCAAAATAAAGTGAAGCAATTTTCAGCCTTTTTGTTTTTAATTTGCAAAATGTATTTAGAAATTAGTATTTATTTACTTCACGATTTCTCGAGGAATTCTGGTTGGGAAACACTGTCTTAGGTAACAGACGATCATCTAATTCGCACTCAACAGGCAGCAACTAATACAAGACAGATCAGTCTGATGAAATACGCAGCTGGCGTAGTACAACTGCGATGGGATTTAGTCGACGAGGTACGTGTTAGATAATAGCTAGCGATCAGTGGGCGCACAACATGAAGGCGTCAAGTAGTTTTTATCCAAACATGTAACTCAACGTACAACAGGGCAATATAATTAATATTTACAAGTGTAGTGTACTGTTCTCTATACATTGCCAAATTTAACACCATTTTTGTGATGACAAAAAACACTGTGAAATGATGGGAACGTGTATTTTGCGGAAAGAAACCACCTAACGATTCCTCTGAAATTGGACTGCGAAGAGGCTAATAAGCAGCGTGAATAATATTCCTCTAGAAAAAAGAATTACTGTACGGAATGTGAAGTTTTGAAAAAGAAAAGCTGCCATTTATGCGCAAGAAGCTGCGAAGAAACTAAAGATTCTGACGAAAATAAATATTTTTAATAATTAATGGGCATTTCTGTGCAATGTTCCATACTTTATTCAAGGGCGACAACATCAGTCCACAACGTCGTAACAGAAACGGAGCTCGACCCAGAACCTAATTTTAGATCCATCATTTCGATAACTCATAAATCGTTACGGCCAGTTTAACTTAATTTCTTATACTTTGGGCTTGAACAGGACGTCGGACTGAACCCGACATAATTCCCTAGTGATAACCGCGACTGTCGGGCTGAATCCGGCGATCAGCCCAGTCCTTGAGCGTCGGACTAACATGGCACCCTTCCCAATAATGACATCCACGAGTGTGAAACTGAAACCGTCATTGTCCTCAGTCACATCTGACAGTGGCCAGCTGAATCCACAAAGCGATGACCTTCCGTTGGGGTTGTCAATCGCCATAAAATTCCGTGACCTTGACAATTGACATGGCATAGTCTCGTCTGCTTATGGCTTTCTAAGGTTCTCAATAATCTAAACCAAACACCGCATTTTTCCTACATTTTTATTCGCAATTGTCATACTTCAGGCTTAAGTAAGATGGCAAGTCGAGTTCATAATTAGATTATAATAACAATAACGTAACAGCCGTGCAGCATAATTTCAGATTTTTCGCGATGTTTATTCAATTGTCATATTATACACGGTATTATACACATATTGCACGTAGTATAAACTGTGTATAATATGACAATTGAATAAACATCACAAAAATCTGAAGTTGTGCTGCAGGGCTATTATTTTGTTGCCACTGTAATCTGATTTTAAGCACAAGCGGATGGCACACATGAAGATCATAATTAGATGTTTAAATTGTTTCATAATATCAATTAAAATGCAGTTACAAAATTAGTAGGGATATTAATCCGTGATTTCAGGCTTCCGCCGCGATGCTGATGAGATCTGCGCTCTTCTGGGGTATTACGCAGCGTCGAATGGTAATCCTCTACCGACGTTTCGGGACAACGTATCGGTCCTATCTTCAAGGGTCAAGAAATCCAAAAAGAGTAGTCTCTTCTACTCTTCCTACTCTTCTTGAACTTCTTGACCCTTGAAGATGGAGCCGATATGTTGTACCGAAACGTCGGCAAAGGATTACCATTCGACGCTGCGTAATACCCCAGAAGAGCGCAGATCTCAAGGATATTCATATCCAATATCTTTTCCTGCCTAAGAACCAAAACCACTGTAACAAGAAACTGTCAGAATTCTCAGGATCTCGCAAAACAAGACAAGTTGTCGCTACCGCAAAAGCTTGTGCAACACGATGTGCTGAATTTAAGTCGACACTGAATTTTTCAGTTCACAATATCGTATTGGCTTACAGATACTAAATGCCATTCCTGACATTTACCTGCAGCTGTAGTACTGAATCGCCACCAATTCACACTGAACACATTCTACGACGCATGTGCAAAATACTCTATTAAAGGCACACTACAATTTTTGCATTTTACACTGTGAAATACGAACACAATATAGACTTCCTTTTATAATTAAAAACTAACAAAATGCACAAATTATATAATCTATATCAATCTATTCTATTCCTCTGACATGTTTCGGTGTATTCACCATCACTAGGGAGATACGCACCGTATCATTACATAAAACATTAAATTAATAGAATGTGATAGTGCTACTGATTCTAAAACTCTTGTACTGCAGTTTTAGAATCTGTACCAGTGACACATTTTATTAATTTAATGTTTTATATAATGATATGATGTGTACTTAACTGACGATTTTGAATACACCGAAACATGTCGGAAGAATAGAACAGATTGATACAGATTGTATAATTTGTACAGTGTGTTGGTTTTTAATTATAAATTATTGTTAATGCATGCAGACGAGTAACATAAAAATACAGACGGTCTTTCAACGCAGATTTCTGCAAAAAAAAATAGCAGCATTTGATGTGACTTGCGAGTACAGTAAATCTCCAATTACTTGCAAATGCCACTGTCTACTTTCTGCTTAAAATTTAATGGGTTGTACGGATCCTAGTGACGAAGGTGGAGAGACTTGCTTTTACGTGCAGCGACACCGCGAATGAGTTACTGACGCCAAGCATCAATAATGAAATTATTATTAGCATTCTCTCCATAATATCATACGTCTTGCTAACTTCATTGATTCCCGCAAAAGCAATCACCGCCGTCTACACCTGCGTCTCCAGTGTAATTTCATCAGAGGTGGGTTGATGCCGGCCTCCAAGTTGCAAGATCACATTATATAAGAGGTCTCACTGGAGTATGTGACATTAACTTCCTCTGCGATTCTTCTGTTTTACAGGAATCCATATTCTATGCTATTTATGTAATATATTTTAGCTGCATATAACAGGCCGATCAAAATATTTAAACATGGGGAAAATACACTACAGGAATAGATGGAAGACATGACTTTTGGGAAGCTGGCCTGCTTACGTCATCAGTCAAAAAGACTACTATAAAACCTGTTCACATGGGTCCATTACAGCAACCGGAGGCTTACGGTGCGTGTCTCTAATTGACCGAAAAAGTTGTTTCATGGTACAGTGAAAACTGCCACTGGAACAGCAAGGGACCGAAATGTTTCCTATTGGAGGGACATTTCGTTTAGTACAGGTATTTGAAGTTTGGGCCCTCGAGACTTGAAACGTTTTCCGCTAAAGACAGGCTTCCACTGTGCCCAGGCTGTGTATAAGACAGGTTTGACTGTATTACTTTTATCCGACGACGGAGGCAAAACCAGCTTATAGGCCGTAATAATGTCATCTAGGCCTGTACCTGAACGTCCAATGTCCAACGTAACGTGTCCAATTATAACGTCAGACGTAGCCGTTGGCGTATCGGTCGTAAGTAGTATATATATCTTGTTCGATTCTACAATCAGACCCAACAAGTCGTTCGACAAACCTTCCCAGCTTAACAGTTTTTGTTACGACCTGACGATGGCTCTCTTATGAACCGAAACTAGTTGTGAATAAAATGTATGTTGAACAACTTGTTGGGTCTGACTGTCCAATCAAATAAACTATATACTTATGTAACGAGTATATTCTCATAATGAATACACCGTTGAGACATTTAGGTTTCTCACAAAGGCGTCGTTAAAGACTCGCGCCTTACGACATGTCGATTACTTGTCACTTACATTTCGAAAGAACGTTCCCGTAGTTTCTGGCTCGGCTATTCTCCTAGAGCTGTTTGGCCGTGAAGAAGGATGTACAATGCTCCTTCGAAATTTCGGTAACTATTTCTACTCGACATAGTGTAACATCCCAGAAGACTTCAATCTTCTAATCAGTCAATGATAAAACATTTAAGGAATTAAAACAGAAAACTTCTTACTTTTAAATACACGGCACACAGCAATGTAGAATTGTTCTTCCCAGTTGTCTATAGAACCGAATTAACATGGCGACAGAATTTAACACAACACACAGTAAACCACAAGATACCGTCGCGCGTCCTAGTGCCTGTGACACTTCACATTGCCCACGGGACGATCGAACATATTCTAAAACTCGACGGACGCACATTGCTTCGTGTCTTGTGCGTGACAACTATAGTATTTGTTTCGTGGCAGTGAAAGGGCGACGATGTTGCTTCACAAAATTTGCAATAATGAAACAGTCTGAATTCAAGTACTCTGTATTTACGTGGACTAAACAAACTTCAAAATAAAAATTTATACCCACTATTCGTAGAAGTCAGTAAAGTTCAACGCTAAATATTAATAAATATGTCGTGCCTATGAGTTATATAACACATACTAAAATCAAAACTTCGTGCACTCTTCCCAGTCTTCTGTGTAGTAAGTCATAAAAATCGATTTTCGAAAAATTCGTATGAATCCGGTCTGTCAGCTGTGCACGACAGCATTCTTAATCCCCTACCGTCACATATGCCTGCTGTATGGGATAGAAAGTTAATATTTGCAACCCGTTCTCTTCCAGGCTGAATGGGAAATGAGAACATATTAGAGGATATGTTGTGAGAACTGACTAAAGACACAGCAGCTAACTCGGTTTCCAACAGACGTCAGTGAAAGAACGACTAGTGCCACAAGACATCATTTCAACACGAGGTTGAGGATTAATCTGAGATTTAATTTACTTTGACTGAATTCTGAAACGTCTGACACAACATACTCCAAAGCACAACATAAAGAGTCATACATACATAAACAGACATTCCATTGCTTTCTATCAACCTCCCAGAACTTTTTCGAGTGTGAAATATTTTAAACACCTTTAACCATTTAAATACGAAGCGTATCTGCTTTATATAAGGACCCGGTGCGTACCGCGCTGTAAACACTCTCCACTTCGGTTATAAAAACCAGTCTCTTAATGTTTTATGAGGCAAAAGTTGCTGTTTGTTCTGAGATCCGTACAAAACACATAAACGCAATGTGGGCACCACGTAGAATCTTTTAATGTTAAACCTGGTCGTATGTAAAGTTACAGCTAGGCTTTAAAAGGTTAAGCACCACTCCAGTAAAGGTCTGATATGGCTGGTTCGTGTGGCCACACGTGTCTCTCTTTAATTACAGTTTAAATCAGGTCGCAGAATTCTACACAGTCATTCTGAAGTATATGAATACACAGTGCAATGTCCGTGACAGTTTCAGGTTTCTTATTGTTTCTCAGTGCGAACCTTATGAAGAACTGCACTTCATGCAAGATGGAGCACCTTCACATGCTTGCGGTGTGTGGCTTGACAGTCATTTTAGTGGCAGGTCGACTGGGCGTCGAAGACCAACAGAATGACCTCTGCGAAGTCCCGACCTTAATCCACGCGATTTCATTTTGTGGGGCTGAACCATAGAGGAAGTGTGCTGATAAAAACCAAGAACACCTGATGAAATCTAACAATAAATTGGTGACAATATTGCCGCTGTTCCTCTTGACTTGTTGAGTCTGTGTCTTCCAGATTGCAAAAGTGTGAGCAAAACGGAGAGGCGTATGTTTAAATCTGTCACAAAGTGTTAGTGTAAGGGCTATTAAGTTCTGCAATACAGCATTCTGTTCAGGAGATTCAGCCATTTAACACAGTGTATTTAATTTTAATCACCCTGTATGTCACTTAGCTGCAGAGGTATTATTACGGAGCACACCATTTAGGAGATTAAACCACCCTGTGTTCGTATATCAGCTAACTGCACGGCTATGATTGTCCGGTCAAAAATACTGTATTACATCCAAATTTAAGACGCCCTTTAATTTAAGTCGCATCCCACATTTAAAAATGGATTTTCAGGAAAAAAATGGACTATAATTAGAAAGGAGTATATACGTTGTAGAGAAGTTTATTAACTAATTAAAAATATCGACAATTTTTGCAAGCAAATACATTTCACTGTCCGTGAAATTTACCGCTCTTTTAAAGAGGCCACTTTTTCTTCGAGGCAAATAACCTTTTCGAGACTTCCGGATTTAAGACGCACCCCAATTTTCAATTCGGAAAAATGTTAAAAATTGTGTGCCTTAAATTCGATGTAATACGGTATTTAAAAATAACACATACGGTCCACGTTACTTGGCGCCAACATGAAGCTAACTGATGTAAGAATAATGTTAACGCTGACTGGAAAGTACATGTTTCGAACGTCAGTGCCATAGGCTATGACACATGTTCGAACCATATTTACTGGAGGTTAACTATGAATCATACCTACCCGCCACTAATAGGTCGAATAATACAATTCGGAAGGCTCCGGAGTTGGATGCAGGACAACATTTCACACACAAACTTTTTAAATCCTAGCGCTTTACTTACCACCACGTTTAACATTAAAAAATTGTACATGGTGCATACATTGCGTTTGTGTGTTGTGTACGGACCTCAGAATAAACAGCAACTTTGGCCTTATACAACATGAACAGACTGAACTGATACAACTGAGGTGGAGAGTGTTTACTGCGTGGTAAGCACTGAGTCATATAATACAGATAGGGTTCTCTTTAAAGGGTTAGTGTTCTTATTGTTAGAAAGCTTTCTCATTATTGGTGTAGATTCTTCGGTTTCTAATGCAAGCGAGTTTCAACAACACTGTAGCGTGTATGATTTAACAGTGCAAATGCATTCTAATTCGTTAGAATAGCTTTTATTATAAACCGCAAGCCATCCTAAGGCCCTTTACATGTCCTTGGATATTATGCACAGAAAATTTACGACAGCATCCTTTAAAACCCGTAATTATTCTCGATTCGTATTCACACTCCCATCTAATTCAACGCTATATAACTTACGAAGATGAAACTGGATCATTAAATAACCTAACAGTGACAAAATACAAATGGTCCTCTAATGAAAACCGGAAAAATTACATAAAGTAGGCCTAATTTATTGCAAAAACAGACATAGCACAATGACATGAATCTTCACTGTAATCCCCACCACGTACTGCACGCCTCCTCTAACGTTCCACTAAGACATAAATTCCTCGGCAGAAGAAGTCTTCTGGTTGATATGCCAGCCAGTCACGCACCGCCTCCTGTACCTCCTCATCCGATCTGAAGCGACGTCGACGTAGAGCGTCCTGTAAGGGCCAACAGAGTTGAAAATCGCTGGGTTCCAAATCTGGTGAATACGACGGATGAAGTAACACCTCTAGTTTTAAATCCTGAATCTGTTTCACCGTATGGAGGCGCTCTATGATGTCGAGTCTTGTCATGCTGCAGACAAACACCAGAAGACAACAAACCGCGGCACTTTCTTTGAATTACAGCCATCAGCTTATCCCGAAGCATAGCACTCTACCCTTCACTGTACATTGTTTGTCGCTGTTGTTTCATGCTACGAATTTTGTATATTTTTTCGGTTTTCATTTGAATTACCTTTGTATTTATTTATGATCACAGTCATATCTACTAACAAAATTAAGGTACGTCTCACACTCACAGTTGCTCCAAATTAACATCAACTTTACATTCCGAAATAAGACCATTATAAATCAATACATATGTACTGTAAAATTACGTGTTACGAAACAAAACACGCAGGTAAAACAGAATTAATTACACTTCATTTAGGTCCTGACAGGCCTACTTGTGTCCAAAGTGGCATTCACTAGCTGCCACATATCACGTGATTATCCCTGTTGTAAACAGCGCGATGGCAAAGCGACTGCTACACTTCAGCGTTAATTAAATGAAAAACTGTAATCCCATAACATGGTCAAAGTAAATAAATAGCGAAGCATGCTAAAATCGTTGAGTGAAGTCAATCAGTTGCGAGTAGGTTTGTTATGTTTTGCTATTGTATTCCTATAAAAACAGTTGTTCAGAATTAACAAAAAAAAATTGTTAACGTTTGAACTAACATTTCTATTATACGGTCTGTTAAACACAGCTGAACATTGTTCTACGAAGCCAAAACCTTTCTATTTCACCATAGTTGAGGATGAACCGTAGACACCATGAAGCTGTATACAGCATTCACTACGTCAAAAAGTATAGTTAAAACATTAACCCTTTAAAGACGAAGCGTATCTGTTTTATATAAGGACTCGCTGAGTACCGCGCTGTAAACACTCTCCACTTCGGTTATAAAAACCAATCTCTTAATGTTTTATAAGGCAAAAGTTGCTGTTTGTTCTGAGATCCGTACAAAACACATACAAGCAATGTGGGCACCACGTAGAACTTTTTAATGTTAAACCTGGTCGTACGTAAAGTTACCGCTAGGCTTTAAAAGGTTAACTTTACTGAAAAAACAATCCCTTCTTATAAAACGTTACGTTATCTTCCCAGACGTGAAATACAGAGGAAAAACCGAGCTACAACATTCGAACACACTTTGACAACCTGCACGTTGAGGTTCATATTCTTGCGGGGTGACTGAATTCAAGACAAATTTGAGTGGTACGACGTATTACCTTAAGGAGTCAGGACATTATGAAGGACGATATTTGTGAGTTTCCATACGTCATTTCCCTTCTGGACTTATAAAACTTACAGTTCAAGTTAGGAAAGGAGACAATCGTGGCCTATTTTATTATAAGCTTTATAAAAGTTCTCTCTGTACAAGCCATAAAGGTGTGTTGGAGGAACAGTAGCATCACTCCACTCATTCTTAACCTCAGCACTAATTTTGACGTAGGCGGTCAGCTTCAAGCCCCGGCCGCCTTACGCCCAAGGAAGAGCTCCCCCACCCGTTGAATAGTAGGCTGGGTGGGTCTCCGAACCTTGAGGACGTTTTGGAAAGGAGAAAAACTTTTGCCCTTTCCAGAAATCAAAACAGGATTCCTCGTTTGTAGCGCCCGAACAGAAATAATTACACGGCTGGCAAGTAAAACAGACTGTTACTTACTTCAGCATGTTCAGTAAATACTATTAAAGCTGTATGAGGCTTCGATTCCATGTAAATCAATACATCAGCTCCACAATTTTTAGACGGACTTGATGCAGTGAAATATATTGAGTTCAAAACTTTACAATTGTCCAGTCATATAGCCAAAATGGATAATTCCAGACTACCAAAAAAGTACTGACTGGAAAACTGCATGGAATAAGGTCAGCACGTAAAGGTAAAGCAATCCCATTAAAGGCCTGGACAGGCCCTTAAGGTTCCAGGAGGTTGAGGCTCCCAGATTTCTATACAATCGGCACTTGAAGGTGGTAAGGTTGTCAGCCCTATGCACCGGCCGCCTTTACCCCTAGCAAATATTCCTGGTACTCATTTCTGTTAGAGGCTGAGTCGACCCCAGAGCCACAGTGCGACCGAAAGGATTATGCCAATGAAAAATCTGGAATCGAAGCTGCGACTTTCCGGTTTGTAGCTCAGTGCCTCAACCAACTGCGCCACCGCGGCCCCCCGCATGGAATAAGACCTGTGGAAAAACCACGACCGAGATGGTAAAACAACATCAGGAGGGACTCCTCATTGCTGCTGAATATCTTGAGGCGAACGATTGAAGACGCCAGTGCCGAATGAGGGCTGTCGCCCCACCGAAGAACAATACGAAGAAATGAATATACAGATTTATTAGTCAACCGACTACTGCACAAATATTTTACAGTCTCAAGATGTTTCGGCCTCAACTATTCGGCCATCACATCAGGGGGAAAGCTTTTCTTTAGACAACAAGCAGCGTATGATATATTAGTGAATGGTTGATTATTATTGCATTATTATGACAATCTCCATCGTATACTACACTTATATGCTAAAACCAGTGTTGATATATTAAAACAGAACTGTATCGTATACTACACTTATATGCTAAAACCATTGATATATTAAAACAGAACTGTATCGTATACTACACTTATATACTAAAACCAGTGTTGATATATTAAAACAGAACTGTATCGTATACTACACTTACATGCTAAAACCAGTGTTGATATATTACAACAGAATTGTATCGTATACTACACTTATATGCTAAAACCAGTGTTGATATATTAAAACAGAATTGGCACTTCTGAACTATACAACGTGATTATACTCAGGGTTCTTCCCATGTTTTGGAAACAAAAACGACCTAGATGTGTGGAAACAGATTTTAACCGATACTTACATCAATAATTTTACATAACATTTTAATATATCAACACTGGTTTTAGCACATAAGTGTAGCATACGATAGAGATTGTCATAATATATGCGAAAATAATCAACCGTTCATTAACGTATCAATACGCTGCTTGTTGTCTAAGAGAAGCTTTCTCCCTGATGATGGGCGAATAGTTAAAGCCGAAACATATTGGAGATTGTAAAATAGTTGTGCAGTAGATTGTTGACTAATAAATCTGTATAATAAACAACTGCACGGAAGATGCACAACATTAAATAAGAAATAAACATATATGAATTCAGAGTGTTGTAGCGCTGAAGTGTTGTCTACTGCTGAATGCGCTGCGTGAGTTAGTGCAGCTAACTGTACTATACACCTATCAATATCAGAACACGCCTTGCATTGAAATGTCGATCACAACAATGGACACGTGTGTGGGGCGGACAATAGGAACACCAACCTCGCTTCTTCGCTCTCCGCAATCTAAATTGGAAAGGTTTGGAATCGAAGCTCGAATTTATACGAAAATAAAACATCGATTGTATTATCTGTCGTTAGATTTATTAGTCGAATTAGCTATACGTTTTTTCATTCTCGGCTTTAAAACACACACCGTGTATAGGCCTACATGAATGAAAACAGCAGACTATTGTAAGTAATATGACACATGAACACATTGTGGAAGCCGGGATATCGTCGTCCGTGGGGTGACTATGATAAGGAACGGGAGAAGGTGACCATTCGCCACAATTTACTGCCGAGGTTAAGAATGCGTGGAGCCGTACCTCCAATATTCCATATGTCTTTATGGCGTCGTGTTTCATGAACCACAAGCACCAAATCAATATACAGACCTTCAAGCGCAAACAGTCTGCACCAAACCCATATTATTGTCTATCCATAGATCCCAGATCATCACGCACGTTGTGATCAACAGGGAATAAATAAATTGGGATTTGAGGTCATAATCGCGGTGACGATAAAAATGTCTTCTTGATGGTAACGACATGTTGTCTGACATAAATTTTCCGACGTTTCGGATGAACTTGCTGCCTGCACATTCAAGGTAGCAGGCAGGATGTGTGAGAGGTCGAAACGTTAAAAGCAGCCTTTTTTCCCGAAATATACGTACATTTCGACCGGTAGAACATACCGTAAATAAGGACGTATAATAAATATCTAACATTACGACTAGCACAACAATTTCTGATACTTGTTGTAAGGTGAGGAGTCCCAGCTGACAAGAACCAGGACTACCGGCGGTATCATATATACGCGTGTTTTCTTTGTATGCTGTTCTCTCTAGACAGTCTTCCATTACGCCTTCGAGAACCTGAATATACCGCTACAAGTGATGGTTGCATGTCAACACTGTTTCTCGCCATCTCAGCACCCAGCTATTCGAAAAGCGTAATTTACGAACGTGAGTAAATTATTTGGCGTTCAATGTCTGACATGAGAATGCACAACAACTGGAGACGTTTGGTTCATTTAGCAGCAATAAGCTACTTCAGCTGCACAGTTGTAGTCAGTACACCGTCAAATAACAAGGTGGTTATTAACGGTAACTTCTAAGAATGTGGAACGAAGAGGCCGGATGCAATATTTCTCTCGACGGAACGGGAAGAGAAATCTTCAGTAAGCATAAGCATAACAGATTCCTGGTCGAGATTCAAACCAGGAGATTCCAGAATGTGAGGCATAATTGTTACCCTACGTAAATAAGGAAGTCACTTCAAGTTAGTTGAGGAAAAATGAGACACGAGAGAGAGAGAGAGAGAGAGAGAAAGAGAAGGAAAAGAATTTAATTTATGTCGCGGCAGGTTTTCATTGTTCATAAAATAGCTACCAATAAAGCGAAGCTCAGTTCACATTTTTTCACTCTAGCAGCGTTGAACATGTTTGGCGCGATGTTTCTGGCAATTTAATATTAAAGCTGAGAGGTTTATGTCAGTCGACAGTTGCAGCTGGCTATTTCTTACAACTGTACGGAAAATATGAAGAGTTATGCTCAAATGACGCGATATGGGGACTTCTCTTTAACACTCACCTTTAGTCTACACTACGTACGCACGTTCACCCACAATAAAAAGAAGGAAGGCTAACTAAATTGGTCACACCTTGCGTAGAAACTGCCTTCTAAAAACATGTTAAGGAAGGAAAGGCAGAATAAAAGACAGAAGGGATGGAGAACGAGAAAGAAAAAGACGCAAGCTGCTACTAGATGGCCTTAAGGGACAGAGAGGGTAAAGGAACTTGAAAGAGGAAGCACTAGATCGCACTCTGTGGAGAACTCGCTTCTGAATAGTGTATGGACCTGCCGCAAGACAGACTGCGTAATGAATGATGGAAGGTAGACAAAGTATCACTACACCCTAATTAATGGACTTCAATTTTAACAGAATCATATTTGTTTATACTTGCGAGAAGACTGTACACGGCTAATAATTCATCCAGTTAAACTTACCGCAATCGCAAAATGTATACTTTATACGTGGAGTGGCAAAAAAGATGGCGGCTGCCGATATTGTCTTCACCATCGTGCTCTCACGTACCATATGTGAAAAGACTGATCGTAAAATTATTGGAAAATCCACTGTGAAATTATGGGTGACCAATAGTAACTATGCAACATCACACCGTGACTTCGTCAATAATAAAGCAAAAATTGAGTAAAAGGATGTGTTTATGTATATAGAGTGTGGGGTTAAAGGCTGGTACAAGGGTTGAAAGCAAACAATTGCGAACAAGTGTGAAACGAAGCAAAGAAATGTATTTAAAAAATAAGGAATGTGTCTGAATATCCCTGGATAGTAGTTACAAACACTATCATAGTCGAAAGGCAGACAGCTTACGTAACATCAAATGGTGGAACGATCTGTGAATGCCCAAACTAAAAAGTGGAGAGAAGGAAATGGTCCTTTCTGCTTCTAGCTACTACACCAAAATCTGCTTGGACATACTGCAGAACGCCACGGACATCATTAGTCGGGCTAGTCCGTCTCCGGATCAACATTCAAAGGCGGGTTCCTAAAAAAGAAGTATGAGAGACAACGACTCGATTGTGATGTTCAGTGGCACTGAATTTGTAATGCAATTGACAGAGGCACCTAGTGAAGTTTTGGCTTACAACGTTCTCACGTACTTTTACGTAGCTAAACAACTTACTCAGTGTCTGCTGATTTTAACGAGAAAACTAACCTGTCAACCAACTAATAAATATTGCGTAATCACTGAAGCGTCGTGCACTTTGTCACATTTTTCCGGAATGACATTGCAAGATACAATTTGAGTAACCTCGGTTCGTATTCTTTTAGGCACAAACAATCACACGCTCCTAATGACGTCATGACCATCCAAGCTTCTGCGTTAATTTGGCCCACTCTTCTTGTCAGAATAAACACTTCTGTTCGCAATACAGCGCCTTCCAGGAACTTTCATTTAGAAGGCAACCAACTCCTCTCCATCGTTAGGTTCCTGTACCCACCCTCTGCACGCGGTTTCCCCTAGTTTTCGGGGAGAAAGCAGAAAACCTCCTGATCTGTATAAGCTTTCCAAATGTATTTAAGAGAGACACAACATTGCAGAAGCGAGTGGCTTAGTGATGTAGCGAGAGGCTCTGTGTTGTCGTTATTGTTATTATTGTTATTATTATTATTATTATTATTATTATTATTATTATTATTATTATTATTATTATTATTATTATTATTACAGGTAAATTTGCAGCTCTGAAAATTCCCAGGAAATGTCCCCTGGTCATTTTCTTCTTCACCTATGTATTTACACGAAAATTTAATTCTTTTAAACAACTATACACAAATTTTCGAAACACCTAGCAGCCACTTCGAAATTCTAGGAGGCACAAGGGTGACATGAAGCAAATTCCATAGTGAGAACCCACAAAAAAGCGCCACCGTAGAAAAAAAAGCCTAGTCGCCTGGGATCTGTGAACCCCTACTTCTATGGATATAAAACTCCTGTTGCACACATATCTCAGTGCCTGACAAAACCGCGTGTGCAATATTACCCTACGTGTAAGAGAATGTTATACTTTCCCGTGCTTGCACACGTCCTAATTAGCGTCGACTGGTTGGGAAATACTGCGTGTACTAAGCACACAATGGTTTGGGAGCAGGTTACAATGTGACCTTTTTCGAGACAGTAATCTGTCACGCGTAACACTAAGAAATATAAATTAAAACAAGTCAAGCTTCATCAGTTCCTTTTATCAATATTTAGGGGATGTATCTGACTTTATGTCACGACTAGTTGCAATTTAAATTGAAGCACAGTGTACAGCAAAACCATCCACTACATTGCTGTATAACATAACTGAGGATCCCATTCCACTGGGATACATGTATGATGCCGCATCAGTGGGTAAACGGTCCCGACGTTTCGAAGGAACAGCTGAAACTGATTATCCAGACAAACATTGTTACGATTATCCCAGAATATTGGAGTCCTCACGCACACCGCTGTGCCAGCCTCAAGGCTCGAACAACAGAACTGTTTAACATACAGCGTGCCCAAGCAATTATATTCTCAGCAAATGAAATTTTACGTCATACAAGATCATCGTAATAAATAGTCTTTCTATACCGTATAACTATTCGTCAGTCACACGCGTTTTGGCGCTTAATTTGCGTCATTCTAAGTGACTACGTGACTACATATCTGTGTTAAAACAGTCGCTGAGGATGACGAAATGTACACAACTGGTGAAATGGCACAAGGTGTATATGCGGAAACGTCATTACACTAACTAAAGTTGTATCATTCAAAGCCAAGCGGTATGCAAGAAACAGACTATGAGGTTTGTACAGTGACTCAAAACAAAATAATATAATCAGCAATTCATAACTCCATCACGCTTCTTTCTTCTTTAGTTTCTTGCTTTATTCTTCACTCTCTGACGCTGTTTATTTTCTCTCGTGCATTTAAGTCTAATGTTTTACATGTACGTGTGTACAGTCTTGTAGGGGACATTACGTTTCACAAGCACACTCTGTGTGTTCACTGACTTCATCTACTATCTGAATGAAAACATACAGAGTTCCACACGTTTAGGGATAACTTGATCTGCAACAGATGATGTGTATGCGTCCATACACAACCTCTATCTGTCTTAAGGCATCTATCACGCATGGCGGTGTAGCGGATTGAATGCGGTTCAAATCTCGACCGAGTTACCGATTTTTCAGGCTGCAACTTCCCTTGGGATTTTCCAGCGGTCCGAAATTCCGTTTACAACATTCTCTCTTCGTATCGTCAGCTACTTGGTTTCTGTTTTACACAATTTGTGGCAACGAAGGAGTGTCGTTAAATAACCTGATTAGAAACATGCTAATACGAACCTGCTTTCGAGCAAGCAGTTCAGCTGTCAGTTAATATACGCTGGTGCAACATCTAAACATTTAATTCCAGAACCTGATGCTCCTCGTTGCACGGTAGCAAGAAAACGAGTCACGGAATGGCAGATACAATGGTCGCAAACCCACGAGATGTTACAGCTAGTTGACAACAATATTGTGCACAACTGAGATCCATTTCCTCGTTGTCACATCATGATTAAGTGTCTCTCGTCTCCCAGCGCTGTTCAAATTTGAGGGTGCACTGCATGTTTTGCGAACACAATAGCATCGCGGATCACAGATGTTTTGGACACGCAACTAACTAGACTTGTATAAACTTGGAATCTGTCTGTGAAACATAGTTCCAAATGTCGGATACTCGCACGTCAGGTTTCACATTCACTCGAGCTGTTTGCGTCATGTTCAGATGGATTATGCATGTTTGTAATGAATTGTTACATGATAATTAAGCACGGGCAGTGTCAGATCTCGGCGTCTCGGAAATTTGTCCGTGACATGTTGGAAACACGCGGTTTTAGCTATTTACACACGCTGCTTTATTTGAAAATGCTGCTATTACCCGCTAGCTTCGTAAAGCGGTGATAACAGCGACACGTTGAGACGAAATCCAGTACAGATAAAAAACCAGTAATGAACATACTTTTAGAAACGTTCATATGAAAAGCAATCAAGGAAAGTGGACTGAAGTAAGGCAGAGTTCAGTCTTTGTAATATGATGTCATATCTACTGCTACACACGGCTCTGGGCAAAAAATTATAGCGTATGGTAAAAGAGTTTGACGCTATCCATCACGTTGTGTCTACACAATTACATAAATAACACTACGTGTTCCGTCTGGCACAACCTGTATTTATTATTATTATTATTTTAAACACTACGTGTTTCTATCAAGCCGATCATCAGGCGTTTATTTGATACAAAAACTTAAAACTCAAGGTAAAAATATAAATTTCTGTGAGATCTCACAAACGATATAAAATATAAATTACAATAGAATTGTATTTAATAATGGAGGCATACCACTCCGGTGAAAAGCCACGACATCTTCAGTTGGCTTTCATTTTAGCCACTTCACACAAAGAACGCAAAACGAAACCAAGTAATATCGGCCATGAGAACTGACAGTAACGTAGCTTTCATGTCAGACACAATGCACGTATACTAGCAGATAATTACATGACAGGCCCTGCTTCAGGATACGGTAACATTGTAACCAATGATGTTCAGTTGGCAGGGTACAAACAATGCACCAATTGATCGTCCTACTGAACCAGCACCCTCTGGGGGCCTCATTCACACCACCGCAACCGTTCATCTGTCACTACGTCGCTTATGTTTCAGCCCACATATCTCATCCACTTATTTTAACCCTTTAATGACGAAGCGTATCTGTTTTATATAAGGACTCAGTGCGTACCGCGCTGTAAACACTCTCCACTTCGGTTATAAAAACCTATTTCTTAATGTTTTATAAGGCAAAAGTTGCTGTTTGTTCTGAGATCCGTACAAAACACATAAACGCAATGTGGGCACCACGTAGAATTTTTTAATGATAAACCTGGTGGTACGTAAAGTTACCGCTAGGCTTCAAAAGGTTAATGTTCCAAGGGCCGCTTCTAAGCTGTACCGCCCATATCAGGTTCCCTGATCGCTGCCCTTGCTACGGTAAGGAACTCTCTACAGTGTGGTGGGTATCCCACCTATTAGAAAACATTCACATAAACACCCTCCACAATGACTACTCTTAGATGAATTAGTGTAACTGGCACGTGTCTTCCACTCGGACAGCAATACAGGGAGGCGTACACGTACGATATCCTGACAGTCGAAACTCCTCCCCTGCAAAACTTTGAGTGGTGAAATCCTACGGTGATTGCACTAGTCTTTCTGTTGTTGTTGTTGAAGGTATCTGCACATCTCTGAGTTCCTGAACCTACATCGTTGCTGGTCATTCTGAATCGAATTGAACTAACAAACACACCGTGTCTAGGCAGAGACCTTAACAGTTTATATTATATTTTCGACATGTTTCTTTCTCAAGGAATCACAACAACCGAAAATGGTAATGTACATAAATGCGACATTAACATACAATGATGCATATACAGTGAAAAATTATATAGGGCAATACAAATATAAAATGTATCACACTTATGTAGACCAAGGTTAAAATACTGAAAATGTATACAAATTCCTTACATTTGGTTAAAATTATTGTTTTCATGGTTACGTAAAATCACAAATACAACACTAGGATATAAAAAATCAGTATAAAATCAGTATTTAAGGAGTACACTCTAACTCTTCAATTAAAATTATTGCGTTCAAATGTCTGTAATTAAACATTTGTTGATAAAATATAAATTAAAAGCAATGCACTTGCATCATGCGTGGAGTAGTTTAGGTAATATGTGTGTGCAGCCCTGTGGATAACGTAAAGTATGGGTGCAGCTTTAATGAGATGAACGTTATAAAAACGTAAAATAGTAACTCAACTACAGAACGTACTTTCTTAATTAGGTACAATTAAAGGCCGTCCTCACAACTTCAATATAAAATTATTATTTATGATATACAAGGCTACATGTTTCGACCACCTAGGTGCTCATCATCAGGCTTTAATTGTACCTAATTTGCTAATCTCACATCGGTATGCAGTCTGTAAAGGTACTTTCTTAAGTGAAACGTTTCATTTAAAGTCAGTTCGATTACAAATACACGGTTTGACACGCAACACTGTAAGGCTCACTGTCAATATTATTCCTTTCCACACTCCTGGTGTTTGAATTCCGCACAAACCTGCTAGTACGCTGTTATGCGCATGCCTCTTACGAGATCACAGCAGAAGTTGAATATAAGAGGTGTGAAAGAGGAGGAAGCAAATAGGAGGGAGGAGGGAAATGATGACATACATAACAAGAGGAAATTAACACAGAAACAGGAGGATAAGGATTACAGAAGAATATAAATTGGTATGGGATGAATAACAGAAGAGGACAAATAGGGGAAGAAACAAAAAAGTTACAAATGCGAGGAAAACTACTACTATGACGACGATGTGGTAATAGAGAAAGAGAAGAAATAGGAAGAAAATGAGACAGATATTACAAATGTCATATCAAAGCAATACATTTATTGATCAGAAAATCATATTTCGCTAAATGCAACCCAACCCAGAGCACTGGGTCCTTAAGCGAGTCTCAAGTCCGCACGGCGCTCCCATTACTTTCTTTACATTCTGTAGAAAGAATCTGGAACAGTGAAGCTCTTACACATAGCAGAGGCTAAGGTACCTTCTATCTTACCTTAAAACCTAATCTTAATTCCATTTTCTGCCTATAAACCGCAAAGAAAACACTTCCAGCGAAGCGACTTGAAGCAAAAAATCCCGTGTGCATGGTGTGTGGGTGTGGGTGTGGATGTATGTGTCAGTGTGAACGCATTTTCTTTCCTCACTGATAGACGAAGTAACCAAATTTTATACCTACATATTTTAAAGTGGTAGGAATTTGAGCTTCACGCTTCCTGAACATTCAAGATTTCAGAATGTTACCTAAGAGGCTTCTGCGAAAATGTCTCTGTAAATACACTGCATTTAACCTATTCTTAAATCATGATGCGACGCCATATCCGCACTTGAATGTGAGAGTGTGTGGACTCGTATTTTATTTATTCCCTTCTTATTTAAAGACTTTTCAACAGCCAACCATACAAAGAGTTGAATTATAGCAAAATCAGTGAATAATGGATCGGAAGGAAAGAAACTGTGACATAATCTAAGGCATTATTCCAAAATTTTCACACAGAACCTGAGGAAAGCAGCGAGACACCTTAATCAGATAGCCAGTATTGGGTCGACCAGCTCATCTAGAACCTACCAAATGCGAGGACAGAGCACTAACCCTCCGACTGCAAAGTTCAGCGAGCGGTTGTGGAAAACTATTCAAGTATTTTGCTCTTCTGTATACTTGAATTTCGTTTTGGCGCAAACAGCCATCGATGCCGATGTGCCTTAAACTCAACCCGCAAAGGTATTCACAAAATATGTATGTGGGATTCAAACAAGCAGTGCTGTAAATGAAGCAGTGTTACGGATAGGCATAACTAACAACAAAATCGTGGTGCTGTGTTGCAGTTGGTGAGAATCAAAGGCGCAGGCCTTCTGGAATGTTACACCAAGTCATTTCGTAAATGTTACCAGCGTTTACGAGTAACTGTAATGCCTGCGTCTGCAGTGTCAGGCAGTTGAAAGATGCCTGCTCTTCTGGGACTGATTTACTCTGAAGATTAACTCAATCCGATGCTTCGAAACCTAGGTAACTACAGTCGAACTCTATTATGACGTCATGAAATGGACTGAATATTTTGTGTCGCTAGAAACGAGTGTTGTTCTAAACCAGAAATATAGCAGTGACTGACTAATTAGTACCACAGAATATGTGACGCAATAAGCAAGACGTATAAACCGATGTAGTTATAACCGGATCGACTGTATTTACCAATCTACAAGCTGTGACATCCCAGAAGTTTGAATCTTCAGCCACGCCGCTGTGAGAACCTGAAATCTCGCATTGGTAAGAGTCGTTGGGAAAAACACTACATTTACATAGGAAATGGAAACTAAGCTACCCTGTCGGTTGTTCAACTTCGTATTAAAACGTCACGTGGAAAATACGCCCCAAAGATATCACAATATACACAACTTGCTTCGGATGTGTTTCGATTTACTGTTATCCTCAGGCACACCGAACTGACCATCACTTGACTATTTAGCTTTCCTCCACCCTCACCAACGATTTACTGTCATTATAAATTGGTTGGATAAATGACTGTCATCCCCAGGCACTCTAAGGCATAACACTTCTTGGTGCGCCCAGTGCTGTGGTTCGTACGCATTCTCAGCTGCACTAATCACTTGAATAAAGTGGCTGACAGACTTAAGAAACATTGTCTTACTTCCTGGACTGCTTAAATAACTGTCATACTTAGGGGCCATCAATCGTCAATCACTTTAATGTTTAAGTGAACGTTCTATACACGCAGTCTCAACTGACAGTCACTTCACGAAGTTATTTGTATACGCAGGCACTGTCGACTGACAATCACTTGAGTACATGGTTTTTATACATGATAACTTTCAACGGATGATCACTCCAGTAGTTAAACGTTACGCTAGGAAACCTTGAAGTGACAAGCATTTGACTAACGAAGTGACTGCAGTACACATACATTTGTAATTGTTAGTTACTTCAATATTTAAGTCATAAATGCACCTAGGCACTATACGCTGACACAACCGCTTGACAACTGAAATAACTCCCATATTCGACGTCATTTAACATACTAGTCTGAGCAGTTACGAGATTGTCTTTCTCAGGCATTAGCACTTAACACTTTGAATTATAAAATTATGATTAATAATATTTTACAATCCATTCTTACCTCTAAAAACGTAGACTGAATCTCCATTACACAGAATTAAAATTATTATTCCAAGAATCATAAAAAGTCTTAAATGCAATCTGTGAGTAAAGTATAGTGCTTATGAATGACAAACCTTGTGGTCTTTAAAAGGTCAACATATGATGCCTGGCTGTTCGGGTAAGAAGAAACAGAAATATTGGCAGTCGAGCTTTGTCTAGCACTTAATTTTGAAGTGGGTGTGTCGTTTCTAAAAATATCTTTCGTGTTTTTTTACTATAAGGAACCCCCCATAAAGAAGTTGCTACTGTCGTGTTTTTTTCTATGCGCATAACTCAGTAACAGCTTCCAAAACGAAGAATAAATATTATTTTTTACACAGAAAAGAAGATAACTTAACTCCGACACTCTTGCTTCGTCCGAAACCTCAGTTACCCAACACAATTAGTGGCGTTTCGTTTACGTAACATGCGGTCAGTCCTTGCAAACACGAACTCAGGAAAACAACGAGGTACTTCGCATCTATTAAAGTGCTTCTCTTACAGAAACACCGGTAGGAAAATCGGTGGGCCTGAAGCTTAGAAAAACACAAAGCTGACTGCTCTAACGTGACGTAACCGAATGAACAGAGTCCTTTGCTGGGTTGACAAAACAAATTATCTTAGAAGGACGAAGAAACATTGTCAATGGAGGTTTAACTAACACGGCTGTAGCTTGGGAAAATTACAGCTTCTCTACAGATCAAGATCAGAGCCAAAATATTGCATTTAGGAGATCACTCAACACAAATCAACACAATCTGATGCGAACGGCTGACTTCCCAGTTCATAAATGATATGAGCAGTAACTAATATTCTTGGAAATTACTACGTGAACAAATAAAAATACTGAGTGTAACGCAAAAATAGATATCTCTCAAGCACGTCTTTTATATTTATATTCCCAGTTATAATATACCTAACTTGTATTGATATTAATCTGATGGAGACGGAAATCAAATATTGCGAAGAAAATCACACTGCGGATGTCACATGCACTCAAAAATAAATTCTTCGTCCACCTGTCATATGGGCCTGTTACAAATATTTTATACACTTTGTGGCAGGTAACAAGATTTATACAAGTCATCTCTTTGTAAAATAAACTGGCATATAGTGTTGGCTTTATAACGCTGGACCTCACTATATTGGACATACGTTAAATAAAATTATATTATTCCGACATTTGTTAGCTAAGCCCAAACATAAGCGATGTCAACATTCATCCGGTGGATTTCAGGACGAAATATGAGGCCGGGCACACAGATGACCTGCATCGTACGCTTCATTAGGTGAGATTCATGCGAAGAACATGTAAACGTACTGATGTCCACGTGATGCAACGCAAACCGCTGTAATGATTTTGAATTATATAACATGTAACTTATGAAACCGAATCAAGTTTGATCAGTGCTGCCACAAGGAAGTATTTCCTGCGACATTTGAGGTTCTCAGAGCGGTGTTGCTGAAACATCAAGACTTATGAGATATTACTCTTTGTCACTGGGTTAACACTGTTCAAGGTTTCGAACGTTAGTTCCTTCAACTTCAGGGTCAAGATTTATCCTGAAAATGAAGGCACTACTAACAGTCCAAACGTTGGGAATTAGCCAGCGACACATTGGATCACCGCAGAAGACTTGAATCTTCAAATATCGCTTCATTTTCAAAAATTGTCCTTCTCCCTTGTTTCTCAAATTCACGCAGTAACAAATTTGTGTATCTGCCTTTTATAAACAACCAGTCAAGAAATTCTGTGTAGCAAAATATCGTTTCTAACATTATTCAGTTCGAATAATACGCTTTTCTTTCGTTCCACTGAATATGAAAGTGACCGGAATGTGAAATTAAGTGAATTAATCATACATCAGATACGTTGCGACGGCTCTCAAAACGTTAGATTTAAAGGGAACGCATATTTATGTTCGTCACTTTTAAGTTATCTGAGACAGAAACTGGATTGCGAAATGTGTTATTCCCAGACAGACTACAGGGGGTAACAGAGAAGTAGGGGAACACGGAGTGAAACATCCCTAACACAAGTTTTAATACAACAGCAAATATTTGTTTGACAATACTGCCATTCACCTCCACACTACTTCATACTTCATACACTAAGCACGGGAACAGAGTTAAGCAACCGCTCGCTCTTTGGAAAGAAAAATGGGGGAAAAAAAAAAATTCTACGGGGTGGAATCCTTGAGACGTCCAAGCTGGGCAATAAATTTCAGTTCTTTTACGAAAGCCGCTGTTTCACTGTCGTTTTCACGGGATCACTCCAGCTGGCTTGGTCACAAGGGTACAATCCCCGTCCTTACATTTCTATCAAGATCAGTTTTAATATTCTCCTAACATACACGCCTAGATTTCCCAAGTGGTCTCTTTCTTACTGGTTTTACGACCAAAAATTTCACAAGTACTTAACTTCTCTGCACCTACTACACGCGCGGCTTTATGTCCCGCTGCTTCAGTTTCCCTTGATTTGATTAACTGTAACAATATTTCGTGAAAATTACACGTTATGTAACTCCATATTATCTTACGCAACTGTCAACAACACCTGCTTAATTCTTCCCTCCCAGATACGGACATTAAAACTAGACATTTTTTCTCCGACATCCTTAGTTTACGTCCTTAGTGCACCTCCCTCGCTTAGAGTGAGAATGTGTCCGTAGGTTCCCATCCACACTTCAAAACAACAGACAATCCTACGCAAAGCCAAAAACAAGGCAACATAAGTCAAGAAGATGTGTTTCATATGAATAATATTGTCATTAAAGACACGTTTAAAAACGATTTTGTCTCTTCTATTGCCACGCATACGCATTACGGGCGGGTTCTTTTCCTTTCTTAATACGTGTCAGGTAGCTGAACTGAAAATGTCCCTCCGAACTTCTGCACTTTATTGAGGACAGGCTCTTTTATCCATTCATTGACGTTTGTTAAGCTGCTTATAATCAGATTAATTTCCACAAAAATTTTCCTATACAAATCAGACTACCCGCGTGCATATATATAAGTACATGGCACTGCCATCCTGGTCTTAGAACATTTATTTTAAACTTTTGTGAAAGAGCAAATCGTTTTAACACAACTGTACTTCCAGACAGGTGAAACACGGTTGCAAAGATTACTAAAACCTTAAAATTCATTACGACTTGTGTTTATGACGCTCAAAATACTTCAGTGATGTCGTCGGAAACACGTATCTGTCATAACTCGCAGCTTTCAATAAGAAATGTAACAAAACCAGCTTCTCACCAGTCCAAACTTAAGCTCCTGGTGCTATTAGTTTTGCAATGGTGGCAAGAAAGAAGGAAATAGAGAGTTCAGAGGAGCAGAACTCACAAGTATGTTTTCCTACTGCATACACATGTCTCGCCCTACACTTCTACTGCCAGCCTTGGTATGGTATTATTTTAATTTTGTAAAGAAATTATTACTTAATTACTAACTCTGCGTACGTTAATTGGTCTGCTAAAACAGTACAGATCTGCAATGTCGCTGTAATTTTAACTTTTGATTTACAAAAAAATATTTCGTATAAAATCTGTACGTAGGTTTATGATATATCTCCGTACCACCTATTAGCGTACGTGCTGGCTGCATTTGTTTCCTTAGTTGTACAACCAAAGAAAATGATACAATCATTTTGCACAAGGGCAATATTGTTATTTCATAATGTAAAACTATATTATATACTGACTACTACATATTTTCAAAAGCTGTTACGACACATCCCTGGAGAGTCATAAATTAACAGTTTTTGGGTTGACATTTGGAAGCAGCACCTCCTCAAAATGAAGCAGCAGTGCCAACCACGTGACCGTGACATTCTGTCACATAATTCTTTCCCGTTTCAGAACGTGGTCTGCCTATCTTGTCACTTTAAAAAGGCCCATTTCTTCAAGCATACCAGCTACAGTCATTCGAAAGGAGAAAACCGCAAAAGGAAACCTAAGTCAAGGATACGTTTATGCCAGTTTTGTTGCACGGTCTAACGAAATAATTATACAGCAGACGTATTTTATTTGTGTGTTGATCACCCTGCTTTGCACTTAACTTTGTACCGCAGTGTACAAGTTATCGCATATCATCACACTCATATGGCTTCAGGTGAGATATAAGCCACTTTTCCGCAAGACACAATGTTCACTTCAGGCAAAATTTTATCGACATTCTTTATTGATTGTCCCAGATAAGCCGATCGATCTGCCTGTTCACCTCAATACGTGTCAATGTGGATGACTGCTCAGCACACATGTGATAAAGAACATTTCTTCGCCTTCCTTCGACTCCTGCCACCCATTCGCACACTTTCCTCTGCCTTAGCTATATGAAATGTCATTCGTCTATAAAATTCACTAGTCGCCACGGAAGATAAAAATTGGATCACAGATGACAGACCTACTGTGATGCCGTCCAGCAATGTAACAACCATTTTAAATTGAACAAGACTTTAGAATAGAATAAATTTGATCAGAATTTTCAGAAACACCACTGAAGAGATCTGTCTTCTTTAAGGTGAATAGTACTGTTCATGACATCGACCAGATGAAACCTGCCAGAGGCTGTGACTGGACCTACGTTCAAAATACGGTAGTACTTACCGACATTACCGTCATTGCTGTGTGCTTCCAAAATACAGACCAATTGAGTTTTCTCTCTAACAAAGATTAATTACGGCAAAACCTCAATAGCTCGAGATGTGCGTGACCAAGGTTGTCTCGCATTACCGAAAAGCTCGGACTGCCCGGATTAAGACAATTTATAAGACGTGATTACATGTGGAGCATTATATACACACACTGTATTAATACAGTATAACTCCAATTATCCGGAATAATTGGGACAGCGAGCCGTCCGGATATGCAGAAAATTCGGATAATTGGATTTTTCTTTTAAGATAGGCTACATCGGCAGTTTGAAGTGGAAAAAATTTTCTACAAACAGCTATTTTAGGCTACATAGTTACGTACAAATAAAATATTAATATTTAATAACTTGATAATATTTAATAATTAATAATTTGGGAATCCCTTTCGGCTGTTGCTATTTACAATACGTACCTGGGCGTAAACCTTTCGAATACACCTGATTCGAAGTTCTAGACAGCCATAACACCTTACATTACTGTACTCGATCCGATAACCGGTAATTTGAAGGCAAATTAGTTTTAGTAAAATTCTCGACACAGTTACTTGAAGGGTGAAACGATCCGGATAATTGGCGATCCGCATAACAAGCGTCCGGATAATTGGAGTTATACTGTACGTAATATGTGTAATATTGTATTAGAATATCAATGCTTACAATAGTACATCAGTAGGATGATAATAGAATAAACATTCCCTCTCATTTAAAACGCAAGAACACATAACAAAACGGCTAAACGGAAGTACAGTAAACCCCGAAAGACACGTGTGACCACAGAGACACGCATTTCACCTGAATCCTTTACCCAATATGGAAACGATCCTGACTTCAGCGCATCGGCTGGGACAAAACGGAACCTCGAACAATCGGGACTGCACTGTACTGCGTTCACAAACGCCCACCACTGGGCTGTAAGCGTAGCCAGCAGCATCCAGCCCCTACCTTCACGCCCTCCTACTTGCTACGATGACCGTCTTAAAATATGCTAAGGAGTATAAAGAATAAATCTTCCCCATGCAGTGTTCTCCACAGTCCTCTTAATTCTCACATTTCTATGTCCAAATACTTTCCTCAAAACTTCTTTCTCAAAGTCCATGTACCTACGTTTGGTCTTCTTTGCGGGAGCTTTGGCTAATCAGTTGCAAACAGCAACTGATTAGCCTTGTCATTTCCATCTGTCCGCCTGTCCGTTTGTCCGAATGGAACAACATGACTCACAGCAGGCTGAGTTGACTGGTAGTTTTATTAAAATGTGTTGATACTTCCGATTTTGTTTAACCCTTTAAAGACGAAGCGCGTCTGTTTTATATAAGGACTCAGTGCGTACCGAGCTGTAAACACCCTCCACTTCGGTTATAAAAACCAATCTCTTAATGTTTTATAAGGCAAAAGTTGCTCTTTGTTCTGAGGTCCGTACAAAACACATAAACGCAATGTGGGCACCACGTAGAATTTTTTAATGTTAAACGTGGTGGTACGTAAAGTTACCGCTAGGCTTTAAAAGGTTAAAACCGGAAAAGCAAACATGCACTTTACAAGCAGGCTTACGTACATGTTGGTTATTAATATTACCGTCGCCATGTTGGTTACTAAGGTTAGTATCCTATGGCTGCTACTATTACCCTTTCTATGATGATTACTTTTGTTACCAAGGTTACCGACGTTCCTTGCCTGGGTAAGTTTACGTAAAAGTGCATAGGCGTTCCGTTCTTCAGACACTTCCTACCTTGTTTCGAAGTAAACGCAGAGTTTATCATAATGCGTAAAAGTGCATTGCGTCCTTTAACCCTCATCTTATCCCCACTATTAAGGAAATATTAGATAAGTTTCGGAATTTGAGGAGGAAGATTTTTTACATCGTTGTGGGCAAGGCGTCTATCAGTTGAAACGTAACACGCCTGTGGGAATGGAGAGTGTGAAAGAGCACGTTGAGTTGGGTAAGTGGATTGAGTACTTGAGTGCTGAACGTATTAGAGAAAATAAGGATACTTGAGCGCCAAGCCACATTATTAAGTTAGACGAGGAGTTCTTGCTCATTAACTCACGAACCGCTGTGCCAAAGTTCACGGAAGAACTAACGATCTAGGAAAGAAAGAATAATCTCAATTTAGCCATTACTGTCGACAAATGAAGATTATTGGCTCTTTGAACGGTCTTAGTTGCAGACAGGACATACAAAAATATTCCGTATCACATAACGGAGAGTTAACTCGGTGTTTTTGAACGAGTTCGCCCTAACATTTCTAATTTAAATGCGTTTCTAAATACAGTCGAACACGGTTACAACAACATTGGTTTATACGACACCTCGCTTATACAGTCAGACATTCTGCAGTACCAATTATTTCCTCACTGTTAACCATAGCATTATACCCCTTGGTTACAACTACACTCGTTTACAACGACACTAAGTATTCAGACCCTTTTATGACGTTATAACAGAGTTCGACTGTACTTCAGTAATAACTATTCATGTCTTCTGGTATATGATGCCATATAGAACGGCAAATAGCTAAGTACGAAACTATTTACCAGTCTACACGGCGTTATATCACATACAACTCGAATCTTCGTAAACAATGCTGTAAGAACCTCAAAATCACGCATTTAAATAACCGGTCACAAAAGCGATACCACACGAATTCTGTTAGCTCGACCTGAAAACACGCCTGCCTCTGATGCTAATTCTTTTATGAAACTGCCTGTACTTCGATATGCAGTAGCAGTCTCGATTTTCCGAGTCCCGATTGTTCGAGATTCTGTTTTGTCCCAACCGATGCGTTGCATTCAAGGCGGTTCCTATGTTGGTACAAAATTCAGTCCAAGTGCGTTATCTAAATGCACACGCGTGTCTTTCAGGCATTACTGTCCTTCCTTTTAGCTGTTTTCCTTGCGTATTCTTGTCTTTCAACGGCAAACTAGCCTTAAAGACTTTTTTGAATGTTAAATGAGAGGGGACATCTTGACTTCTTTACATTGTAACTTAAGAGTATATTCTATTATTAGTCTATCGTTTTACAACTGCATGCATTGCTTTCTAATACAGTGCTATAGAGGGGTACGCGGTGACACGGTTGAGGCACTGCGCGGGATCGCTTCCCGAGGGTGTCCTTTGAATTTTTCATTGACTTAATCCATCCGGCCTCACTATGGCCCTGGGGTCGACTCAGCCTCTAGCAGAAGTGAGTACCAGGAATATTTCCTGGGGATAAAGGTGGCCGGTGCGTAGGGATGACAACCTTGCCACCTTCACGTGCCGGAAGTCTAGAAATCTGGGAGCGTCAACCTTCTAGAGCCCTAACGCCCTGTAAAGGCCTGAAATGGGATAACTTTACCTTTACCTTTACAATGTTATACACATATTACGTATTAATACGATGTATATATCATATTGTGTATGTAATCATATGTTCAAAACCGCAATCTGTTTTGTCCGAGCTTTTCGTCATTTGAGGCAACCTCGGTCCTATTCACTACGAAATATCGAAATTCATTTGATATGCTTTTTTATTGCCTAAGCAATACTGTGTACTGCGTTGTTTTTGGAGGCGTGAACTCTCTGCGGCCTGCAGGCCGGGACGGCAGAGAGTTCACGCCTCCAGTACACAGTACACAGTCAACAGCACATTCTCACTCAACTATAAAGTGCAACCTTAGTGTAACGATAACAAAAAGTTCTCCATGAAGATGACCCAGCAAGGTCGAAACATGTAGGAGTGTGTTACAATTGATGATAAAACTCTCTTTGTGCATTTGTTGGTGATTAGTGTTTTTGTTTTAGGTACTGTTAATTTATCGCTAAGAACATCCTGCATCGAGTTGGGAAATGTTCTAACAGAACTGATTGAAATAATGTGAATTAGGAATGAGGGCCACGATTGGGACCTTTGACAGGTAGTTGTGCTGATCATCTAACTGGGCAGACTATAAACATACTTTGAGAATAAAGATGGAGGAAAAATAAAATTTAACTTGACATGACTGTAGATGAAGTAACAAAACAAATGAAGAACGACATAAAATAACATGTCATACCAAAGTGATTATGTACTGTAAGGTATAACAATACGTACATGTCTATCGCTTTTTCATGTTAGGCAGGCGTATGCGTTTGACATATAAGCCAATTTACCGAGTACGTACAAGTCTTAAAGGCAGGCGGAAGATAATATAAAGTGCGGTGTCACAGCCTGTCATTACTGACACTCTATCCAGGGCTCACTGAAGATGTAGGGCCCACGTAAAATGTTACCCTGACACACAACTCCCAATGTCGTGTACATAAATATATAACGCAACTGGCTCTTTTCAATTTCAGCCGAATGACTTCAGTCTTTTCAACACCTACACAAGTTTGCGACGATAAAAAACATAATTTAAATATTTTTTTACAGCTTGTTTAAAGAAAAACCTGGGCGAGCAACAAGTACTTTAGCTAGAGGAGAGTAAAACTGTAACGGTCAGATAAGCGAGACGCGTAACAACCATGGTGGAGAGAAGAAATACACTCAAAACTTTGATTGTAAAATGTCAGGTTATCATACCAAGTTAAATCGAAGGGTAATATTGTAAAGCGGGCTACATAAGCAGGGTGTACGAGCGTGGGCTGAAGTGAGCTGGAGTCGGATGTAGTTCAAAAGGTGTTTTGTCCACAAGGCGAAACACCTTCAGCATCGTTGAAAAAAGTAACAGGAAATTTCTGACCTCGTGCTTAAGACGATTCTGTATGGTGTCTATGGTGTGTACCGGTTTTATATCGTGCTTATGGTGTACAGATTTTATATCGTGCTTATGGTGTGTACCGATTTTATATCGCGCTTATGGTGTGTACCTATCTTATATCGCGCTTATGGTGTGTACAGATTTTATATCGCGCTTATGGTATGTGCAAATTTTATATCGCACTTATGGTGTGTAGCGATTTTATATCGCGCTTATGGTGTGTACCGATTTTATATCGTGCTTATGGTGTACTGATTTTATATCGTGCTTATGGTGTGTGCCGATTTTATATGGCGCTTATGGTGTGTACCGATTTTATATCGTGCTTATGATGTACTGATTTTATATCGTGCTTATGATGTGTACCGATTTTATATCGCGCTTATGGTGTGTACCGGTTTTATATCGTGCCCATGGTGTACCGATTTTATATAGCGCTTATGGTGTACTGATTTTATATCGTGCTTATGGTGTGTACCGATTTTATATCGCGCTTATGGTGTGTACCGGTTTTATATCGTGCTTATGGTGTACTGATTTTATATCGTGATTATGGTGTGTCCCGATTTTATATCGCGCTTATGGTGTGTACCGATTTTATATCGCGCGTATGGTGTGTACCGATTTTATATCGTGCTTATGGTGTGTACCGATTTTATATCATGCTTATGGTGTGTACCGATTTTATATCGCGCTTATGGCGTGTACCGATTTATATCGACTAATGTCTGTTGTCGTTTCTCACACATCTCTTTTTCTTGCAAGGCACACACACACATAACAACAGGCTGCTTGTTGATTTTGAACAGTGAAACAGTTCATGAAAAAGAAAGCTGGGCAGATGGCCGTTATACACAGAGGAAACTATCCACACTTTTCACCGAACATTCAGGTAGCCAAAATATTTCCAAGGATAGGGACTTAATAGGTTCCTCGAACAACGTGCTAAATAAACGCCTAGCTGAAATCATGTCTGTGTGTCTGCCCTACACGCTGAGCACTTGCTTCAGCACTGGAAGAAAGACGATAATCGCTAGGCGACGATAGGATCATACTCATTACCACGGCATGTTCTTTAGTTACAAAATTATATGCCACGTAATCTTATTTTATGACCGATTCTTACAAAAAGGGAAATAAAAGGAAATAGAATGAAACAAGGAATAAAATGAGACGAAATCGAGGCATGTTCATATCACTGAAATGAATAATTTGTTGCTTTAAACACTGTGAGTTGGAGGGTAAGAAAAAATCGTACGACTAATGATGAGAAAGGCGCCATTAACTTCCCTCGCTACATCCCTAACAAGATGCTAATGGGTTGTTCGAGGCGCTAAAATCGCTGGAAATATGCCACTACACAATGACTCCTGCGACAGTAGCTTTACAAGTGACTTGTTGGTTACACTGTGTCTTCACATGCTTCAGCTTTCAAAGTAGATTAGTTAAGACTAAATGTGAACGGAATCTTTCGTGCCTCTAAAGAGCAGATAACTCGTGTTTTTCATGCTGTGCGCTGTCACACAAAACATAACACAGTAAAAGTTAACCATTATATCTCTAGTCTCCTGTTATTAATGGATACAGAAATTTAAACGAAACTATTATTCTACGTAATCAAAAAATCAATCATCCATAAAGTGGCTCCTAACTATTTAACGAGCCAAGTGCTAACCGTGGTTCATGTATTAAAATATTTCTCTATACACCGCCAGCAATTTCGGCAACAGAACAGGCTACTCGAGTTTGAAGAGCAAATACATTCCGAAATAAAAATGTCACCTGCCCTGCTGTTTATTTAGTGAATTCTTTTCGTGTTAATCCTATTGCAGATATGGCACTATCTACAGGTAAAAACTATCTTTACTCTTCCTCGATAAATTTTAATCTAACAAACATTTTGAAACAGAAGTTGTCGACAGTAATTGGGTCAGATTTCTATGTCTTATGGATTACAAATTTTTGTACGATGAGCCTTTTAAAAGACAGTAACATGCTCTTTAAATTTCACGCAAAATATAACATATATATTGCAGATATCGAAGAACATTAAGTGTTAATGTACGCTCCTTCACCCCTGTATATATATGAGAACTTGCAGTGCAGAAACATATCAGCGTTATGCGTTATTCTGTATAATTTGTACACAGTCCCAACCAGTATTATATAGCGTAATTCAAGGTGGCCACATGTCAGGTCACAGTTAAATCAAATGCATATACATGAGAAGTACTGCTTCCTAGGGAAGACAGGTCTGTGGTACTGCCATGTTGGTATGCCCGCACGCGTCCCCAGTAACAGTTTTTGAGCAAATTAAAGAAATTTCAAGAAACTTGGCATTAACGTCATTGCACTAGTCACCACCACCTCAGCAATCTTAAAGTTCCTATTATATTAACAGGCTATCAATATTCCCACTGTGAACACTTGTGATGTGGGAAAGACACTAGCTTCATTTACAGTCACTGTGACGCAAAGTTGTACAGTTATTGATACAATACACAGCGTTACCAAGGAGAATGTCAAGCAATAACATAGCAAAGAATCCTTAAAGTTAAACATTATACTGCTAAGTAATGACCTGTCGGATATCGCCAGTTATGCAGCAATTCATTATTATGGAGGTAATCATAAACCCGCACACAGATCTTATATGAAATATTTTTATATATGTATGCTAATTGCGAAGGTGAAGATGGAGTGAATTTGGAGATCCTGTTTGACAATTCAACGTAGCTGGAGTCTGTGAACACAAGCACCACCAACCACCACCCAAAACCGTCGCCGCTGCCGCCACCACCACCACAACCACCACCACCACCACCACCAACCGTCGTCACCGCCGCCACCGCCACAATCACCATCAACCATTACCACCGCTAGAAAATTTTTTTGACTCAGAACGCTCTGCCTTTTCTAGGACGTCCTAAATCTCTACGAATAAAAATACAGTAAGCTAAGTTTTGGCACGTTAATATAAACTCTGCGTCGATTCCCAGAAGGTGTGTTACCTTTGTTGTCATTCCCTTCGTGTGTTTTCTTCTGGGTTAACAATGTATGTGTTGTATAACATTTTACGCACTTTGCTGTACTGTACGCTTTGGTCACCTGAACGTAACGGTTATACACTTACCTAGAAAAGCGGTCAGAAATCGGGATCAGCAGCGGGGACTGTGTACAGAAATGTTTCACTGTATTCTTTAACTGTTAAGCTATCTTTTTTCTGCCATCACCTATGAACTAAAGCATGCAAAATAAAGAACGGACAGTAAGTTACACCAGAAACTTCATGTCGTACGAACAGTTTGCTATGCGATATAATTTGGATGACGAAGCTTCTATGTCCCTGAACCACGAGAAGTCTCAACAGACCCCTTTTGAAATTCTGCCAGATAATTAAGCTTTGGGTCGGTCAGCCGCGTTGTCGGACTGAGGTCTCTAATTCAGACGAGAAATATCAAAGGAATCACACAAGACAGAGAAGAGACGAGTGCGAGTACATTACACCGGTAGGTATTTGCTTGTGTTCATCATGCTGAAATGACCATCGCCATACAAGAGTGAGGGGCATAATTAAAAATATCTTTGTCGTTTGTTCGCTTTCAACATGGGACAGTCTTTTGATTTATGTTGCAGGATGAAGGAAACCCACTCTTAGTTTGTAAATGACTAGGAGTCACTTTACAACAAAGAGATTAAACTGAGAACTAGCTTCGATGTTCATATTACTTCGAGTTCCTGATTCTTCATGGCAAAACACTGAACGCGGTTCTTCAGCGTGTAATACATACATTTTGTAATTGGGGTCAGTGCGAGCTTTATTGTCCCATTAAAACTGTCTTCAGATGCAGACACAAACCTATTACAATCAAATTATGAACATTACACAACAGCCACCAAACAGAGTCTCTGCGTTTTTCTTATTCAATATTATGATTTATGGAATCGTTTCAAATAAAAGCTACAAACGCCAGTACGGTATGGATTTTATATTAAGGAAGAATCATTTTTACTGAATGAATTTTTATATTAGTTTCAGGCAGAACAGATATGTCATGAATATTCAAGCCTTCTGGAACGTTACGCCGTGTAGACTGGTAATAAGTTACCGAGGTTTTGCAAAGAGCATACTGGTTTCACCTTCACAGAGAAGCAGTCTAAGACCGTCGGCACAAATCAGTATGGTTTTTCGAAACGTCCGTAACTAATTTATAAGTCAACACGGCATAACATTCCAGATGACTTGAATCTTCCACCAGTACCGCTGTGAGAACCTCAGATCTCGCATACGTGTGTTGTATTGGACAGGTCTGTATAATGATTAGTTTCCTGACAACGTTCATGTAAATCTAGATTATGACATAAAGCGAAATGTGTTCAGCCAGAAAAGAGCAACAAGTGAGTGACCATCTCTTCGTCTGTTTACCTGTAACACGTTTCCAGCGTTACAGCGGTTACTACCGTCTCTACGTGACACTGTTACTGTTTGTAAAGAACACACAAAGAGACAATCAGAATTCGGTTTCAGGCATCTATAGAACTTGAATTCGATTGACAAAACCTTACGAATTCTAAATCGAAGTAGCGGTAGTTTCAGTAGAACTGTTTTCCGTGTGCGAGAGTCCAGAGGTGTGTTTGGTGCTTATTTGAAGCTATCTGAAAAACACGGTTACATTGTCGTACTGACTACCAAAGTCCTGTAAAATCTGCAGGATTCACAAATTAAGGCAATAATGCAGCTAAGGCTTAGACACGAGTGTTTCTTCCTACAGTGTGGAAGGGGACCATGGGGTCACACACCTGGACCGGCTTCTACTCTTCAATACAAGAGTACGAAGAGCAAGAGCCTAGTTACACGCGTCTCTGTCTCCTGTTCCACTACGAGATTTAGCCACGTTTCTCAACTGACAATCGCACATGGTTTCAATTCGAAAGTACATTTATACATAAACTGGAGGATAATATTAAAACAGATCTTCAAGAAATACAATGGAATTTCGCGGACTGGATTTATCAAGCTGGAGACACTGACAAGTAATTCCTGAGGACTCAACTCACCACGGTAATAAAACTTACGCTGTATAAATATGAGTAAACTCACTGGGTAGCTCAGGAAATATCTACGGGAAGGACTCCGTACCATGGGTTCTAATCGAGCCCTGCCAGACTTATGTCTGAATTTTTCTACGTTATGGTGTTCTGTTTCGATAAAGGCCGACACCTAGCACAGAACATTCGTAAGAAATATACAAGAGCTGCAGTATGTTTGATTGAATCTGCTTCTAAAAATCAGACGGGCGTACTCGTGTAGGATTTACAAGAAAATAATATTCATTGTACAAGTCAGAAATAACTTCAAGTTATATGACCTAATGAAATATTTCACGCTACAAGAAGCTAAAAGTAGTTTGCAACATTTTCTGAAAGTATGAATCACGGAGTTCTGCTCTAAGGAGTAAGGTAACGGTAAATATTCTACACTTGCATTGAAGAGGTTACGGGTTCGAATGTGGTTCCGGCCTACACTGATAGTTCTGTATTCTTTCTCAACTTCTCCAGCAGAATTGTCACTCAAGATTACACTGAAAAAATACAATGTACTCTTACTCCAAATCGTACCTATTCGCCGTTTCAGGCCATATTATTTGCGGCTACAATCTTCTGCACCTAAATCAACGTCGTTCTAATATTCAATTAACCCCGCGGGAGTTTTTGTTGTTGTCGTTCCCACAAGTCCTTCCTTCCACACGAAATCCGCGACAATGACTTGAATTAATCCATCGCCGATTGCTTCCAGATCCTTACATATTCTCTGCTTGTAATCGTCTCTCTCCATTCGACGCTACACAGAATACCTGATGAGGGTTAAAGACCATCTTTATACAGCACACTAGGCTAAAATATCCGTACGGGAGGGAAAGTGTTAACTAGATGGTCCTGCACACGTCGTGAGGCTGCAAGTTGAATAAAGCACTTAAAGTGAAATCATAGAAGTTTCTCTGCTATAGATGTAGCTCTGCCGTGTAACAGTAGAGCCTGGATTCCCAGCATACCAATACCGTAAATCAGGTGGATACGTGACGTGTATGGTGCCCAGCGTGCAGCCGCGCATACACCTTCCGAAGCTATACTCACAAAACTTACTTCTCTGTAGCAGCAGTGGTTTATCTGTTAACATATACAAACTCTGAGGACAACTGGAGCAGAACGCGTTACCAGTGATGTGACATCTGCACTCTTCTGGGGTATTATACAGCGTCGAGTGATAATCCTTTACCGACGTTTCGGGACAACGTATCGGCCCCATCTTCAAGGATCAAGGGACTTCTTGACACTAGAATATGGGGCAGATAGGTTGTCCCGAAACGTCGGTGTCGGTGAAGGATTATCATCCGACGCTGTGTAATGTCCCAGAAGAACGCAGATCTCATCAACATCACGGTGGAAGCCTGAAATCACGAATACCTGTAATGTGTTCACTAGCATTACGTGGTCATCATAATCAAAAACATATCTGTTAAACAGGTTTTATTAAAATCGGGAATACAAAAACCTAGGAACCTACAAAATGCATCTAAAACGTATACGTGTGTTCGCCGCGCTGTGGTGCGTTAGTGTAGCAGTTTGTTACAATAACCAACACTTCCCCGGCAAACTGGATTGCTCACGGTGGCCCAATAGCCTAGCCTAACTGCACCCCTTGGACTTTCTGGTATACGAGTTCCTGGATGATGACCATCTTACGCCAAACAACATTAAGAACAGAAGATTCCGCGTAAGGCAACTACAGATCAAGTTGACGACGGCACGTTTACTAGAGTGTGGAGTGAACTGGAAAGTCATTTCAAATTCTGTCGTGCTGCGAAAGGAGCACATACACCGAAAACAAGACAAGTAATATATGTATAAAGAAATATTGAGGCGCGTTCGCGTAACCATTGTTGCTGTGGGAAAGCAGTATGTATTACGTATTCTCAGTGTGTGTGTGTGTGTGTGTGCGTGTGCGTGCGTGCGTGCGTGCGTGTGTGCGCGAGCGCCTGTAATCTTAGCCATCCAGCATACAAAGAGCATGTGCCGTGTTTTGTCATCTGTGGCCTGTCCAGCTGTACCATGTTTTTCCACATTATCACATAAAAGCTACGGTTTTCGAAAAAAAAAATACTGACCATGAACCGTGTGGTTTGATGTTCTCTACAACTTCTATCTGAAATATTCCACATTCCAAGCAGAAATGAGCGCGATATTATCATAAATGTACATACGTATTCATGTAAATAAAGTACCACTTATTCGTGTCACATGTAAATGAAGCTTGGATTTTCCAGATAGAGTTTCGAAAAATACTCAAATTTGAAACTTCATGAAAATCCATACAGTGAGAGGCAAGTTGTTGCGTGCGGACGGCTGCACATATCGACACACAGACATGATGAAGCTCATAGCCGCTATTTCTCGATTTCGCAAACGCGCCTAAGAAGCTTAAAAAATAAAAAAAAATGTAAACATCACATATATACATCCTGTTACATCTCACTCACATGTTCTTCATACAGCTGTCACCTGTACTTCAATTCTTTCTTGTACCTTAAACTACATAAATTGTGCTTTCTGACAGTTTCTTATTCCAAAAATTTAGAATACCACACATCTTAAATTTTTAAAAATATCTGTTCGGACATAATTACTAAGGTTTAAAATATTGAAATTAAAATTATAAGCCTGCTCTAGTCTTGTATTTTCGGAACCCTTTCGGATGCATGCGGGATGTTATGTTCTCTTCATTTACTGTGTTCTTTTAAAAAACATATTCCCCCTTTTTTGGAAAAGCTGAATTTTACAGGGCCTCAGAAGAATACTGTGAGATAAAGAAGAAAAAAACAGAAGAATGGAGAATTAAGCATAATAAAAATTTTATAATTTTCGTAAAATATTATTATGGTGACCTAATGAAGGAGAATGAGATGAGAAGGGCCTATCTGACTGCATCTTCAAGCACATATGCATCACGCACCAGTAGCGCCTGGGGAGGGACATGTGGGGAACAAAGGTTTTAGTGGGAAAATACAAAGGTAAGCGTAAAGACAAGAGTATATTAAAGTGAATCTTATATACACAGGACGGCTAGAAAACAGTCACAGATTCATGTGAAGAAACTTCCGGTTGCATAAAGAACAGGGGATTTCCTGAAGAGCTGAGTCACACCGAAATATTTAAGGACTGTGCTCAGTGAGGTTATACACAGTTGTAGCACTCTTAAGGACTCTGCTCAGAGCAATGAGATTAGGTATTGTTGTAAAAGTCTTAAGGACTTTGCTCCACGAGATTAGACATTGTTTTAACACTCTGAGGGACTACTCAGAGCAGTGAGGTTAGACAATGTTTTAACACTCTGAGGGACTACTCAGAGCAGTGAGATTAGACACTGTTTTAACACTCTGAGGGACTACTCAGAGCAGTGAGATTAGGCATTGTTGTAGAACTCTTCAGGACTCTGACCAACGACATTAGACAGTTTTAACACTCTGAGGGACTACTCAGAGCAGTGAGATTAGGCATTGTTGTAGAACTCTTCAGGACTCTGATCAACGACATTAGACAGTTTTAACACTCTGAGGGACTACTCAGAGCAGTGAGATCAGACACTGTTTTAACACTCCGAGGGACTACTCAGAGCAGTGAGATTAGACACTGTTTTAACACTCTGAGGGACTCTTCTCTGTGGGATCAGACAATGTTTCAACACACACCAGATATTTACCAGTCGATACAGCGTAACATACCAGCTGACTTGAATCTCAAATGAGTGTTATATTTACGCACATCCAGGGTTTTAATAACAACGCACGAGTTAAGCATACAGCGCGCCGTTACTAACACTGCGCGAGTTCTCCGTATTCCATATTCAACAGTTTTCTTTTGTTTACAGCCCTGATAGAGTGACAAGTTAAATAAACGCGAATAGTAATTTTTACGAATTCTTTGCACGAAGTGTGTGAAGTGAGAGCATGTGTGAATGTTGTCTCCTGCTTATGTGAATGTTGCCTACTTGCTTTATCTCCCAAACTAATTAATTACCCTCTACGAAATTTCTTTGGCCACTGAAGAAAATTCTGTTTAGAAGTTGTAGCGTGAACTAAATTTTTGTTCGTGTTGGTCCAATACAACCCCCACTGTTCATGAAGGCCAGTGGTTCAGCACTTTGCAACACGAATCTCCGATTTCATCTTAACAAAAGCCCCTCGACGCAGCTGTCGACGCTGATCCCAGGAACTGCTGGCAGCGTGAACTCAATGTACCGCACGCTGGGAAGAACAGGAGATCGATTTGGAGAGGTGAAGCGCTTGCATTTCACAGCACGACCAAGAAGTGCCCGTTTCATGAATCGTGGCAGTGACTGAGAACAGCATCTGAGAATGCATGGCCTACGCAGGCGACTCTCTCGGTTTTCAAGACGGCCAATTCCCGGCTTCTTAAGGAATGGGCGTGTTACCTACAACGGAGTTTGTATTTTATATGACGGCTCTTTCAGTATTTCGAACTGATGAACGAAAGTGACGTGAAAGGAAGCGCTTTTGGCTTAATGTAATGAAAAAAAAAGGTAAAGTTGTCCTGTCTACAACATGAACGCACATAGGGAGAGTAGAATTATAGCTCCAGTATTTAACCTCTGCCCTAGATGGAGGTATGTGGTCAACTTCACGCCCCGAACGCTTTACCCCCAGGAAACAACTCCCGGTAGTCATTGAATAGGAGGGTGGGTGAGACCCTGAGCAGGTCTGAAAGATATGGTGAAGAGAAAAATTTCTTCCCTGTGCTGGAATTCGAACCCCGGATCATCCAGTCGTTAGCCTAGTCACTATATTCGAGCACGCCATCCCGGCTCCTCCTACCTTAACTCACGATCCCGTAAATTGCATGGATAGACTACGGAAAACCAAAACGTCTCCCTTGTTTGTTGGTGTTCGGGCCGAAAATTGAAACTCCCGTACACAAATCAAGAATACGAACACTTAGACAAAAACATTCGATAAGACCACTTTGAATTGACCCCTTTCGACGGCAGTCTTAAAGACACTTACATGATCTTGGCCTAGTTCTCACACCCCTAGACGTCACTGATCTTAATGCCACTACCGCAATGCCCTTTCATCCGTTACTTGCCCGGTAGCAATGGAATCAGTCGGCCAGCAAGTGAATAATCATACTCGCGCACCAATTCAGTGGTTTCTGTAATTTGCGTCGTACGGTGCCTGCGCCATATTGGCCACACACTACGCTACTGGATTTGCCTGCACGCCCTTCTTCAGAAGGTAGGCCTACTTACGATGACAGCCGTCCTTCGGTGACCGAGTATCCAGTACAAGAGTGGGGACGGGACCAGCAACCACTTTATCACTGATTTTGTATTCTGATTATCAGTACATCAAATTAAGATGTCTACCAGTTCCGCCACAAGTTTAACAAACACTTTTCTTCGTCCTCAAAATGTTTTTACCTATCCGCTCCCATTTCCTGTAGCGCATCCTAAACACAATTGCACACACACACTGTTCAATTCAACACCCTTATTCGAAAAATTAGTTTACTGTGTAGTTATTTAATTTTTGTTATATTCCACAGTAACCTGATTAAACGTATCAGAGCCCTGCTTGAAAGTCTGTTGGTCGGCCACTGGTAAAGAAATGACCCACCATTTAGAGAACCCGAAGTTGTGTTACAGTGCCGCTGCCGTCCCTCCGCTAGTCTAGATTGAGTCAGATGAACTCACTCCGCGTGAAGCACACTATTTAAAACATATTTTAATATTATCATCCACTCTACACTTCCATCTCCCAATCAGCCTCTTTCATTCAAGTTATCCGCCTAACATTTTTTTAAACTTTTCTCTCTCTGAAGTGCACGTGCGATACAAACATACCCTGCCAACATCAGTGTTCCTGATCTGATTAGTTTAATACAGCTCGTCAAAGCGCACAAATTCTGCAGTTTTCTCATTCCTCCTGTTAGTTCCGTCCGTTCCGATCCAAATATTCACCTCAAGAGCCAGTTTTTCAAACCCCTCAAACTACGTTATTCTCTTAGGATGCGTTCAGCACGTGTCATGACAACATGAAACATATACATCATATCTCTGTCAATTTAGGTATGGGCGGTAAATGTTTTAAAAATGAATGATTACAAGCTTTCGTCTAATTTAATCTGATGTTTAGCTTCTTGGTAAAAACTAATTTTCACTTGTTATGGTATATGTAACATGCCTAAAGCCTGGCACGTTTTCAGAGAATTTATTAATTAAACTTTTGATTTTGTCCTGCATTCTGATATTCAGATACAAAAATACGAGCACATCTAATTTTCTCTGTGTTTACTTCTACACCAATCCCCAGAGTTTCTGCCTATTCCTTTACGGCGTTTGTGTTCCTACTACACTCGAAACTTTTCCATCTTCCATGTAGCTGCAGTATTTACAGTTTCATGAATATGACTGAAAGAAAACATAATAAAATACATGGTTTGAATTAATAACTAGCTGCAACCAAGAGAAATTTGTTCTTTTTAGTAACAAGGCATTTTGTTTGCACTCCAGCTCTAGGGTCTAAATGAAGGAAATAGGCGTCACGGTTTGTCTCTGGTTCAACTTTTTATACTCGTCCAGCCCGTTTCCCTCATCATTGTTCGTGGTTACGTTCTTGTTGACACGAACGGACTGGGAGGAAATTAATATTGTGCAAATAAGGGATGACGGTACAAGATTTAATACAAAGGTTTTAAAAAAATCCTGAAGCAGACAAAGGCCTTGACACTGACGCTAACTTCTCTCTCTTCAAATAGATTTCCTGGAGCACTTCTCGCATTTTCTTTGCACGTCCAAGTAGTAAACGTAACACTGAAGTAAGGGACAGGTATCGATTTGCCGCACGGTCAACTGTCTTTCCACTTCTGTCAACAGAATGTATCGTCAGATTTAAGCCACTGTATACCTTACGACTGTCATGCCAGGCAACTCTGTACAAACACTCTAGAACCGGACTGTGTGAAAGCTGCTGCACTGCCTTACAAGCAAACATGAAAACAATTGTTCGAGTTGGGAACGGCACGCACACGCACACGCACACGCACACAAGCATTTGGAGACTCAGTTATACAAACTGAGAATAAGCTAGTCTATCTAAAACTTCGTGACTACTGTTTTATCACACAGCACTAATTCTGTGAACATTGTAATCTACACTGCTTGCCAATGACTGAAATATTATATCCCAATTGTTTGACACTCCTCTGATCATATAGAGGCCCGCGGAAATATTTTTTTCTCCTTTATTGCGCGACACGTAATATAAACGGCGCTTCCTGGGCCATCTATAATCCCGTCTTTAGGTGAATGGTAGTCACTACACTGAAATATGTTTCGTTGCCATCTACGTACTTTCCGTATTAGTTGGGACAAAATCCGGCACTTATAAATTCTCGGCATATTTTCGGAATATCCTCAAATATCATATCTCATGAAAACACGTCCAGTGGTAGCCGAGTTGTTCCGTGCGGAGTTACGGACAGATGGGCGTGATGAAGTTAATAGTCGCTGTTCGCAATTTTGCGAACGGGCCTAAAAATAGTTCAACTACGGACACAGCGTAAAAATACATAAACATCTACTTTAAAAAGCAAAAACCAACTTAGAAAACTCTGACTTAACAAAATACATTGAAGATTCAGTAAGTAAACTTCAACGGAAATTGCTGCAGCATTTTAACATTAAAATTTTCTCACCATTTTCAACGACAAAGAGGTTATCTGTGCAACAATCACCTAAATTTTAAAATTAATAGGCTATGTACATATGTGCCTGAGCTTGGCACTAGTGGTTACTCATGTTTTGAAATACACGCGCTTAGATATATTCCGTCTGTCATCCTGAGAATTATATTCTACACGCGAACGTAAAATACGGTCCAGCACGCAGTACGACAAAGCATAAACACGTCCCACTATAAAAGCATTATCACAGACTCTAACTGCACTTGGGAAAACGCGTAAATTATCCTTCTATTCTGCATTCACGGAGTTGCTGCAATTTTCGGACTACATCACAGAGGACCGTACTGCAATTGGGAAGTGGTGAAATGCGGTATAAAAGTATATGGAGCTTAAGGTTTTTAAATTCACAAAATAATGAACAGTCATTATACTCCAAGCTCTACATTCTTTCCTACTGGAACCAACAGACCGATGTGTAATGCAAGCTGCTATTAGACGGCATAAGAAATGAGCTGCAGAGAGAAAGATAGAAAAATAGTGTGACTTGGACGATCAGATTTAAAGTGGCTCCGCAACCTCGCGAATATCAGTATGCGATTATTTTCTGTCAGGTTAATTGACAATTTCGTACCAGCTGAACATGTCACGTAGCCTCAAATGTTACTATATAATTACGAATTATTTAAGAATAAGCAGTCGTGCACTACTGTAATCTGCTAACTAAATAAGAGAGCAATGTACGTATAATGCAAGACTGAGGCGCGTGCGCGTAACCACTTTTACCGCGGAAAAGCAATAAATATTACGTGTTATGAGCTTCTGTCTGTAGTCTTGTTCATCCATTATGCAAAGCGTACGCGCCGTGTTATATTGGCATCTCTGACCTGTCTGGCTCTATCATATTTTTTCACATAATCTCACCAAAGGCACGATTTTCGGAAAAAAATAATTGAGCATAAAATATGCGTTTCGAATTTCTCTAGAATATTTGTCTGAAACATTGGTCATTCTAAGAAAAATTCAGCGAGGTACTAGGTCATCATGTAAAGTACTCGTTACTCTTGCCAGATTTTAACGAAACTTGAGTTCCCTCGACAGATTTTCGACAAATACTCAAATATTAAATTTCACGGAAATCCGTACAGATGGAGCCGAGATTTTCCGAGCGGAGGGGCAGACAGACATGACGAAGTTAATAGTCCCTTTCGCAATTATGCGAATGTGCCTCCTAACAACAACAACAACAACAACAACAACAACAACAACAACAACAACAACAACAACGCAAACCTCAGTGACGACACGTCGTGTCTTCTCTGAGATTTGAAACGTGTACCTCCGAAGTACCAATAACGAGTTTTACCTCCACGTCAATCTATTCCGTTAGTTTGCCCTGTAAAATCTCCAGTTTATGCCTTTCGAATACCTCACTTTTCCTGCGTTACAGCATTTGATAATTCGTACTGCAACCGTCGTTATGCCTGATGTTAATAATTTCTTATCTGTTCTGTTGGTGATACCAATTTACCTCCGACACAAATTCAATAATTATGCTGACCTTCACTGTGGTTCCAGTAATTACTCACAACACTTGCAACAACAAATCAGAACCTTTCTAACTCATCCATGTTAAAATGTGTCAAACTACTGTCATGAACCACGAATGCACAAACTGCCGATAACATGGCTTTTTTCATATTTTTGTCGACCGAAGCGGAAACAACCACAATTTTCGGACACTCTGACGTCACATTATGAAGGCGTGGCATAAATAGCTGCTTTGTTTCTGCAGAAAATTTGTTTACCACAGCAGCATGGTGGGTTTTGTGCTAGTAATTCAAAACACAGCAGTGCAGTATTATTTGCGTTTGATTCTCAGATTTTGGGACAACGGCGTATTATTATTATTATTATTATTATTATTATTACAGTTGAACAGGGTAATAACGTCATGAAAGGGACTGAACATTTTGTGTCGTTATAACCAAGTGTATAAGTTCAAACTAAATAATGCACTCTTCTTATTGAAAATGTTCTTACATTACAAAACTTAATGATTGTGCACGGCATGAATAATATAAAGTGAGGAATTAATTGGTATCACAGAATATCTGATGTTATAGACGAGGTGTTGCATATACCGCGACGTCGTTACAACGGGTCCGATTCCATTATTATTATTATTATTATTATTATTATTATTATTATTATTATTATTATTATTATTATTATTATTATTATTACACATAAATTGTACCGTGCCCATTTTCTGAATAAAAACTGCTTTCGAAAAACACGACGTTTCGGAGACTTGTTCCACATCCGTTTTCAGGTAAAAAAAAGAAGGCCTGGTTTCCTGTAGTTTCAATACGAGCCTCACATTTATCAGGCGACTAGCAACGTTCTTATGTACCCTCATTAGCGTGACTGTTTCTGTGAATACCGATAAAGATAAACTTTAATGTGCGTATGTCAATAGGTGCGTTCGTTTGTTACTAGCGGAGAATGGCTACAGACTCAGTTACTTAAAACGTCGTGTTCTTTTAATGAACGCCGCAGCCTGGAAAACAACAATACCAACTATTATTCCGTTGTCTAGTTAGTCCAAATTTATAATTGTCCCGCATGTTTAACGTGCGTGCGTGTACGTATGTATGCGTTACATACGTACATATATACATATTTACCTATGTATGTAGGTGGTTATGAATGAGTTTGTAGTTGAATAAAATATTATATGCCAATACAGTGTTCACAATCATTTATGCTACTGTCAGCACAATTATTTTCAAGTGAAACAAGAATGCCTGAATGTTAAATGGGTTTAAATGTATGTTAGGATTTCGGAAGATGGACAGCTGTAAACATTGACGGCTATTGCCCCACAACATGTGGCTGGCTATGGTAGTAGATGGTCAAAAAGACTCTTGAGCTATGTTTGATAGCTCTGAGCCAATATCGTGTGTTTATACCTGGCATAATGTCTGCAGATAATAGGTTTTGGTACAGAAGAGTGTGATCGTTCACCGAGAAAGAGAGGGTGCCGTAGCGTGATATTGCAACCCGTGTCTACAGACAGGAATATTGATCCAGTGAGGCATAGCTGGATTGCAAATTTGATCAAAGACAGAGAGCATTAAAAATGTATTTTTTGGCTCTATGAAACAGATCAGAAACAGCAGTCGATTTCACGGTAATCTACTAACGGCATCCCTTTGAACATGCAACGAGTCATAATGACTTCACACGACAGGAAACATGGGTAGAACAATGACGTGCTAGGAATAACATGTAACACACATCTTTCAAATATTTCTTTCTGTACACAGACTAGCAAAGACTGCAAGTTATTTAACCGTTTAAAGAGTAAAATTAGTCTGTATTATACAGCAACCTTGAGTTCGCAAGTCAGAGAACGTGACGCGCTCTCATTACACAGGCCAATCATTTAATGACTGTACAAAGAAATAATGGCTGTATACTGTTAGAAAAGAAACACACAACACTATGTAGAAAAATTACGAGTTTTCAGCGTTAAACCTGGTGGTTCATTTAATGACATTTGGCTTTAAAGAGCTGAACTTGTTACACAATTTAGTGTCCATTTCTACATATAATTTACACTGTTACAAATCCCACCTGCTTTAAAGTGACTCGATGGGGACACCCAATATTTTACACTGTCGCTGCACGCAAAATATGCTCACACGGAATGCGTAAAAATTTGTGCACTGTCATACAAGGCTTCATGTGACTTCTTCCAGTGGTTCGTCAGCTTCACCATCAAGTCGGGAATTTTTCTGTGTAGTGGCGTCCACGCCATGAAGGCATAGTGAGGGAGCAGAAGTACAGTTCTACTCATTTTTGACCTCGGCACTAGCTGGAGGTGTGCGGTCAGCGTTACGTTCCAGCCGCTTTGCTGCCGCAGAAGGAGAACCGGAAGGCTTTGAATAGGATGTTTGGTGGGCCTCACAGCAGGCCTCGACGTTCCCAAACAAGAGGAAGCAAGCCTGCCCCTGTCAGTAGTCGAAACCCGCATTGTCTAGCCCGTAGCCAATTAACTATACTAACTACGCTATCACACACACACACACACACACATACATACATACATACATGCATACATACACACATACATAACATACATACATACTCGTACATACATACATGCATACATACATACATACATACACACATACATAACATACATACATACTCGTACATACATACATGCATACATACATACATACATACATAC
>BLKM01000365.1:420685-458185 GCA_013340265.1 Coptotermes formosanus
CCGCCGCCGCCACCACTACCACCGCCGCCGCCGCCGCCGCCGCCACCACCACCACCACCACAATAATAATAATAACAACAATAATAATAACAGCCGTAACATTCATAATTGCAAGAAATAGAGACTTGACCAGAGGGATTCGACCTAGTGACCACCTGAACACAAACCAGTCTAAGTCACAAGATAAACCGAATTTACTGCCCGACTATAAAGCTTCATAGCCTAAACACACGTGTACAATTAATTCCGAAATATTTTAGGCCTGGAAGTCTGTTCAGCAGGAACACAGCCTCTGTTAAGGTCTACTACCAACTACTTGTTCAGACTGCTACCGTCTTGTGAGCATACAAATGGACCGTAACTCCTCCCACTTTTACCTAGCAGCCTATACGACCTCATATGCAACTTTCTGAACGTATCCTTCTGTAGCATTCAGTGGAACAGTACTTGAAAAAATGAAGCTTGCTTCTGTTTCCTACACATTTTGTGCCATACACTGTTTAAAAATCTATGTTAATGATAGCTGGAACTAAACCTGTGCCTTGAGATATCTGAAAACTAATACATTTTATGTGCACTGGTAAATTTACCCATAGGCATAAGAAAAACGCCATGAATACAAGGTCTGTCCGTTAAATAAACAGACTACATTTATTACGAAAAGACGAATTAATGTATTTAGAAGTTCTTATTACAGACTTTCAATATAAGCGCCTCCCAACTCCACACAGCGCTGAGATCGTTTATACAGGTCTTCGAAAGCGTGCTGGAAGTCCTGCATTGAAACCCCTTTCAGCTGCTCGGCCAAACCGCTTTGGATGTCGCTAACGTAGCTGAAATGCTCTCCTTTCAGTGCCAGTTTCATCTTCGGGAAGACAAAAAAAACTCTGCTGGTGCCACATCTGGCGAGCAGAGGGATGCTGGATCACGCAGATCCATTTGGAAGCAAGAACCTGCTTCACAGCGCGGCACAAACCTCAAACAAGTTTCCTTTTCTGGAAATCCCTTTCCAAAATTTGCCTAGCCGCTTCCTTACCGACTCCAAGATGTTCAGCGAGTAACCTGTTCTGCATCACCATGCCGCGAGCTTTCTCCACGTTTTCATTGGACAGAGCGGAAACTGGCCGGCATGGACGAGGACCATCCTCCAGCGACTCCCTACTTTCTTGAAAACGCGCGAACCATCGGAAGACTTGTGAACGACTCACACAGTCATCACTGTATACATGTTAGGGTCTTTGTACACTTCCGTGGCAGTTTCCACCGCTTTAACGTCAAATTTAATCACGGCACTTTCTTCAATGTCGAAAATTTTGACACACGACTCAAACACACGCTTACTTCGACGGCGATAAGACGACCACTAATGAAACTACAGAGATCTGTGCTCGTTTAAAACAGCGTACTCTTATTTTCCTAATTAGTTTGCAGGGTGCTCAGAAAAAAAAATGGGTCTCATTATTTAAAGATCAGACCGTGTACATATATGGTAAGTGGATGTAAGCTCCAGACATTCCACCTCTTGGCACTATATGGAGTCAGTCTTCCAGCTCTGGTTGTCTTACTCCCAGAAATATAAACTCTAGCCTCTTTGGACAGGAGACTGTGTGGACAACAGACAAAGTTTTGGGCGTCACGACGAGACAAATCGCCGCCATTAGAAAAAAAAAGCCCTGATCATGAGGCCCGCACGGTGCTACTTTCAAGACAAATGAGCCAGCTACAGACGGTGGCGCAGAAAACCGTTAACCGGTGAGAACTTGTATACTAAAACACGTTGTAAATTTCTTTATTAAAGGTAAAGCAATCCCATTACAGGCCTGGACAGGCCCTTAGTGTTGCAGGAGGTTGGGGCTCCCAGATTTTTAGACAATCGACACATGAAGGCGGTAATGTCAGCCCTAGGCACCGGCCACCTTTACCCCCAGTAAATATTCCTGGTACTCATTTCTGTTAGAGGCTGAGTCCACCCCCGGGCCATAGTGCGACCGAAAGGATTATGTCAATGAAAAATTCCGACGACACTATCGCGAATCGAACTCGCGACCTTCCGGTTTGTAGTGCAGTGCCTGAACCAACTATGCCACCGCATACTCCAAATTTCTTTAGTACTTACTGAATTTACAAAAGTTGCTCAAAATGAGATCTAGAGTAACTCAGCTACAAACAACGAGTGCAGCTGACTTGTATCAGAGTTACCAGGTCTGAACTTGAAGATTCCCGTTAATACAAGAGAAAGTCGTCGGGTTAAATGTCTTTTGGGTCACTATATATATATATGTGTGTGTGTGTGTGTGTGTGTATATATATATATAAGTCTACTGAATGTATTTAGTACGTTATAAAAGAAACCACCGTGTCTAAAAACAGACTACTTACTGACACTTTGTACTTCGCAGAAAACTAACTTGCGTTACCATGGACGAAAACATAGTAGAGAAAACTGTCTATACTACTTAACGCCGAAAATCTCTTTTTAATATGGCTGATAATGACCCAATTTCGAGGCGTGTCCTGAATATTAAACAGCAACACTTAATGTCCGCCCGCCCTTTATAAGCGTACGAGACTCTATAATACGTCATCATCAAAATCAAGCACTAGGATTAGGTCCAAGCAGGCTGGTAATTCTCAGTATCATGCCACCCCCAGTTTCTCAAACTGCTCTCACGTGCAGTGGCACTCAATACGCAAACCGCCTTTTTCTGTTCTGCGAAAGTTCAGTAAAATTTCGCTTCCCATTTCAATTCCAACTACATTATTACCTACCGAACAATAAACAGAGTCTCTATTTAGCACAGCTATCGTCCGTTGTGTTGAATAAAAACTGTCTTTATTATTTAGTTTGTGATACACAAAGGGCAGTCTTCTCTAAACATTATCATCTTCGAGTATTGGGCATTTCTTTTAAAATGGGAAAAGGAAAACCAGGTAGAATGTTGAACAAAAGACGCTATTCTAATGAACACACCCCTTATTGCGATTTTTCGTTAAAGCAATCGCCATTTTTTGGACCATCGTATCTTGGTTGACGTAACCAAAAAGCCATCGTTAGGCGTAAACACGAAACCAGACTTACTTAAGTATTCGAGTATTCTTCCTCAACTTCCAACTTCGAATCAACCGGCAAATATAGACAATAATTTCACAGAGCAAAAAGTTTCAATCATCGGTATAAAAAGAAACAGATCTTGCATGATGAAGAATGTTTTGTCCGCACTTTATACAGACCGTAGAATTTCTGAATGTTAAAGTCGGTGTTAAATATAGCAACCACCAGTTCTCAAAGGCATAGGCACAGAGCACGTAAAAATAACTTATTCTGTTACAGTAATTAAGCCACAGTGGGTACTGGGTGTAGCACCAGCTTCAACAGTACAGCCACAGCACAATCATCGCGGCGTCTATTTCCTACAGTTCTCAGAATAAACACCTCTTACTTCCCCACAGAGTGTTTTAACGGACTAGTCTCTGTAATGGAAACATAGTGTGTTTACTGTGAGGTACGCCCTGAGGTTTTAAATATTTTTAGATTGTTTTCACGCTTCGAAAGCGTAGTTCGTATCTTAACACCTTGAGAAAACCAGTCAGGGTTATGAGATCTGCCCCCTTCTGGGATGTTACGCAGAGCCGTGTGGTGATCCTTTACCGACGTTTCGGGACAACTTCAAGGGTCAAGAAGTCCAAGAAGAAAAGAAAGCCGGCAAGACGTCATGCAGTTTACACAGGGGAAGGTGCGGGCGGTGACTGGTCATCATTAACCGCGATGACAGCCAATAGGGTTGAAAAAGCGCGAGGGAGGGGGATAAAGAGACAACGTTAAGGCACTTTGGGGGGTCCCAGGTGCAACCGGCCCCAAGATAGGACCGATACATTATCCCGAAACGTCGGTAAACAATTACCACAGGATGCTGCGTAATATTCCAAAAGAGTGCAGATCTCATCAATACCGCAGCGGAAGCCTGAAATCACGGTCAGTCAGGGTTCTAATTAACTATCTATAGTTAGGAGTTATGTTTATGCCACCTCGTATACATATTAAGCATGTTTAGTAGGTGTAAATCATTTAGACGTCATTAGCAATTTGTTACGTACAGTCATACCTCGTTTTTAGCGGGATCGTACTTCGAGGTTTCGCCAATTCGCGAGATAGCCCCAAGAACAAAAATAAAAAATTCCCTACACTTTCCAGAATATCGCGTGGAATTATAGCAGCTTCGTCATATTCCAGGAGTTGAAGAAAAATAACAGATCCACGTAAGCATGCTTCTGCCAAGAAAGGAGACTCCGACCAGTAAAAGTGAACCAATCGCGAAATAACTTCAAAAGTGCGTCAAAAGAAAATTCAAAAGCTTTTCACTGTCATTATTTTGTGGTGCAATAAGTAAAAGGGATTTAAGCACAAGAAACACTAAAATCCACTGTTATAAATAAAACGTTAAAAAATACTAAAGCATTTTTTCGGGAGGCGGCCAATTATTCGCTGGTTTTCGCTTTCCGCTGGGATCTTGGAACTTAACCCCCCAAACAGGGAGGGGTGATTGTACACAATTATTCTCTTGAGGCTATCCGGCCCGCTATAACCTCAATATATCCCAATCCAGCCTCCACTAAAAATAATTATCTATCCCGGCCTTAACCATAAGCGTTTGTTAATTAGTCCCTTACAGCCTTCTATAACGCATACACAGAAGGCTGCATTCAGTGCGTTAGTATTAATTGTCACAGCAAAGCGAGGGCTGCGCTGATGGTGTAGTAATCATTAGCTGCATACTGCATGGTTATGGAGGGGCAAAACGTGTGTGAACATTACGATATTGGATTACACACTCGCACGGGTTCGTGTCTACAGCACTACCCATTCCAAACAGCGTTATCATCCACGACGGAAGTTAGGCTGTATCGAATTCACTGGCAGGTGTTTTTCAAACCATCTTTATTACTCTCTCATCTTTCATTCAAAAGTTAAACATAAGAAAACGACGACGAAACGTGCCTTCAGATTTACCCAAAACATTCACAGGACGCGGTATATTTCGGCATAATTCTACCTTGTTCAGTAGTATACAAATATTTGCAGTGAAGTTGTTAAAATTTTAGAAATACGAACACAGTTTTAAAATGTAATAAATTCTTACAGTTTCTTCCCCTTTTTGCACGTGTATAAGCTTGTAACAGCAACGCAAAAGAACATTCCGAACTCAGAGCACGTGTCCATGCGGTACCCAGCCGTAAACCACCTGGAAATATTGTTACCAAGCAGGTCTGCCTCTGCGCTCCAACCCACCCCAACCCACCAAACTATGTGCTGGTTACTGCGGGTACTCTGCTCAATCAGCGAGACTGGAAAAAAGTGGTCAGTACCTCATCCAAGGCGTCACAAGGTCATGGTTATTAAAATACCGACGTAATCAGAAATTAAGTTCAACTGAAGTTATTAAACCAGATTTTAAGAACAGGATGTAGAAGTTCTCCGGCCGAATATTCTAGGGTTGATGCCCCGCCCAAGAAACGTATAACCATCAGTGATTAGTTCTATACGTCATAACATATTTCACAAGTTCCAAGGAGCCCACGCCGTGGTCGGCATAGGGACTAACCAACGCGCTGAACGATCCGGGGTTCGAATCACAGCAGCAGGGGAAAAATTCTGTCTCTTCTCCAAAATATACCAATCACTTTCGGGGCCCACTCAGGCTCCTATTAAATGGGTACGTGGTTCCTTCCGAGGTTAATAAGGCCGGAGCATGAAGTTGACCACTCATCTCCACCTAGTGCTGAAGTCAAGGCTGGGTGGAACTATTAACTCAACATCCCTCACAGGCGTTCATTTCGTGGACAGGAAAAACTTTTACAAAGCAACTCATTCGTTCAGAACCTTCTGCGGACCACCGAAGGGGAGAGAACGGAAACAGAATTAACGGTTTAATTTTCGTCCTTTCTCCCCAGGGACAATTTTACGGCTTAAAACTCCGAGGAATCAGGGTAGAGGATAAGCTCGAGCAGAAACGAAAATTAGAAATATCGCCTTGACCTCCATTTGAAGCAACTGCTCACCACTTAGGACAGAAATACCGCAATTCCCCTATAAGCCACTCACACTGTTATGTGCTTTCGTGAGAATAAACTGGGAGGCACTTGTGAGAAATCGATACACGACAGTTTACACATTATCCCATTCAGAAAAACTCGCATTCCTCCTTGCCAATTACGACCATGACCTATCTCGGCTATTCTGAGCTTACTGCATACTGAAATGTGTTCATTATCATACACATAGGGGTTCCACATTTGATACCAGTACTAAACCATCACCGATATGACGGTTAAAAATATTCTGAATTAAACATAAATCTAAAGTCACCGTAAGGCCATTTTACTTTATAGTCTCCCTGCGTATACTTATTGATTATAAAACAGTACACTCCGTAGATTGATTCAATTTCTGAATGTATGTTCAGACTGCCTTACATACTAATACCCACCCCACTGCAGCTGACACACCTGCCTTACATACTAATACCCACACCACTGCAGCTGACACACCTGTTAAGGGCCCAGAACTTCTCACTGATTTAGAGTCTGAGCTAACCGGAGCAATGTACCATGCAACGAGGGTGCCTCAATTACCTGAAATGGCCCTCACACTATAAATACATTTATAAAGTTTCAATAAAATTATGACGAGAAAGAGCAGTAGCAGTAAGGTGTCAACAAATACAAGGGCAAAATTTGTTCTTGAAAGAAAGGTAGGAGGAAAGATAGAGGGGACAGTAACAGGAAGAAGAAGAAGAAGAAGAAGAAGACGTAAGCAGCTAAAGGATGACCTTAACAAAATAAGGAGGTACTGGAATCTGAAAGAGAATGCACTAGATCGTGCTGTGTGGAGAACTCCCTTTGGAAGGGGCGGAAGAGGCCGTAATGTGTATATATATATATACACACACACACACACACACACACACACACACACACACACACACATACATACACATACATATACACACACACAAACATAAACACACACACACACAACACACGTATGCAAAGCTGTTTCAACTTGAGTACCCGAAACTCCACTTGATTATGTGTGGCAGACAAACACCTACTCGTAAACATAGTCTGGAATGTTGTATTCTACGAGTGCAAGGGTGAAGTCGCAACGACGATAGAAGTAGCCGTGGCGCGACCCGCAAAATACATAAACAGGGAACGTGACTGCCATGCTCCTAGCGCAGTAGCAACGAGTGTCACCTCCAGTATTGGCCCCATACACTAGCAGCCACGCACTGTGTACAATCAGAACGGCAGCGCTAACGGCATCTGTTTCTGTAGAACAAATCATGCCGTGCAGAGCTGATGGCTTTGCATGTCAATTACGTTGCATCACCGTAACGCTGAATTTAGACGAGCAAGGATCCTTACTTCGGCGCCCCTATATAGGCTGCCCTCATGGAATGATATTTAGAGACTGGGAAAAGTCTGCCTTTTTGCAGAAACTTGAGTTTCGGTAACTTTTAAGCACTTCTAAATCCAGTACTCGCATTATTGGAAGCTTACATGTTCCTGTGTGCGTCTGGTGTCATGTGTTACTTAGTTAACAGCAGTTACCAGCTGCGTACAAATTTACAACGGCATCGAAGGTGGCGTTCAGGACATTTTGGAGAAATGAAAAATTTCTTGCCCCTGCCGGCCTTCCCACCCTCGATCGTCCAGCCCGTAGCCTACATATCACATCAACCATTACATCCCGACTGCGTTGTTACTGAAACTCCTTTTCGAAAATCGAACTGTGCGTGACATACATAAATTAATTTGAAAAATGCAACAATGCAACACAGACAATGAAAAACAGGTTGTGACACTACAAAAGAGTTCTCAATACATTTCATCTGTTACTTCAATATATTGTCAAACACGGCGTATGTGTAGAAACACATCCGAGTCTGTCTCTTTAATACATCCCTTTACACGAAGAGCATAAGATGCGAAAAGAGCCAAGAAAAGTGGAGATGCAGACAGACAGAGGCATACACTGGAGAGAAGTACGGAACCACTGCTCTTATCTGTTCTGATTTATATAATATGACTGCTCGCCTCAGAGCTACGGGTTTCAATTCCATTTGTAGAAGGCAAGCAAAATTTTAAAATTTACCTAGACACTGTTCTGTTTATGGAAAGCTCTATGCCGTTTTTAGGTCTAATGGGCGAATGTAGGATACTGTACTCACAAAGGGAGTGCTTCGTTCAGGATACTTCGAAAAATTAACGTGGAATATGAAAACGTTAAGTCTTGTGCTTCCATGAAAATATAACTTGAAGTTTATACACATAAGGAAAAGCCTTCAACTTGAGTTTTACATAGTGCTGTTTCTGGGATGTGACGGTCTGTAGACTGCTCAGCTTCGACTGTGCTAAAGATAGAGGCAGATACGTCTACCGGAACGCCGGTAACAACTGACCAATTAAGACGGCGTAATGTCTCAGAAGACTGTAATCTTCGACTAAAGCACTGCTTTTATTGAACAAAGAATCCGATCCTACTATAAACAGAAGAGTCTTCACATTTCTAGTGAAATGTACAATGTTACTGCACTGGAAATACGTAATACTTATTTGTATATTTTCTCTCTAAATATCGGGGCAACAAACTCTGAAATTAATTAGACTTCCTTGGTTGGCAGCTTAACTTTTTTCATTTTGCTCTTTCAAGAAACAGATTTACATAATAAAACAAAACTTTATATGGCCAGATTTGGTAGATAACAAGAATTCCTTCTCCATTTACTATCTAATGATACGCAAAGAAAAATCTACCCTTTACAAAAATTCAAATTATTATCGGCACAGCGGCATATCTGAAAGTAAAATTTATTTTACAGGATTAAAGAGAATAATCTGAATTCTGATTTCATAATAAAGCAAAATATTACTATGAAAATTCTTTCCCCGAGACTCTAAAATTAATTGGAGCAGGAAGAGACGATTTTCGATAAATATAAGCACACCAGGCGCGAGTTTATTATAAAAAAATATACAAAGAATTGCTTGAGGTGAAAGTCATTATTAACATTCTACGCAGCAGCGTTTTAATGGCATTCCACTTTAAAGGAAATCTACTAATTCCGGATTAAAGTCGCCGCAAGAAGAGACACACACAGCACAAATAATAAACTGCAGTACTTTATTATTACGTCCTCATTGCACAGAGTGCAAGAAGGGAGCAAGCAGCGAAGAAGTCCTGTACAGTCCTTTTCTTACAAGCTGTATCTTTGAAACCATTGAAAGAAATTCGATTCGATCACGCTGCATAATGTAATTTCGGCTTCTGTTACCCACAAAAAACTTTATATAAAGGCAACTTGGGAGCATAGCTTTGTACGGCGCTGGAACTTGGACACTTGGGGAAAGTAGATCATAAAATACTTGGGAAGTTATGAAATGTAGTGTTGGAGAAATATGGAGAAGATCAGTTGGACCGATCGAGTGAGAAATTAAGAAGTATTACATAGTCAAGGAGGAGAGGAATATCCTATATACAGTAAAACGAAGGAAGGCTAACTGGGTTGGTCACATCTTGCGTAGGAACTGCCTTCTAAAACACGTTATTGAAGGGAAGTTAGAAGGACGGATAGAAATGACGTGAAGACGAGCAGGAAGACGTAAAAAGCTACTGGACGACCGTAAGGAAAAGAAAGGATACAGGAAATTGAAAGAGGAAGCACTAGATCCCACTCTGTGGAGAAATCGCTTTGGTAGAGGCCATGGATCTGTCGTAAGGCAGACTGGGGAGTGATGATGATGATGATGATGATGATGATGAAACAGGTAAATTGTTTTAGACTAGATGTGTGATAACCGATAGATTGTGAGATTAATACAAGGGGCGTGCAGTGCAGAATGCGTGGTGTTAGCAGGCACATCCCTGGAAATATGTAGTAACTACTCAATATATATATATATATATATATATATATATATATATATACACACACACACACACACACACTTTACGTAAAGGTCAGAAACAACTTGTTCATGTAATACTACGGAAAATGATACGTGGTGCAAAATATACATATATCTTATGAGTATGTAAAATTTTATATGAAACATTTTCTGATGAGGTAAATTGAAACGAAATTCGAGGAAACAATTCTTCATGGTCCTTATATAATATATCTTTATCGTGATTAACTTCGCAGTAGCTGTTTTGTATGTAACAAAAATGAGGAACGATTTTTTGAAAAGTAATAGAAAGTCACGCATACAATTAAACGCCCTATGTATTCCAGTATTCCAGAGCTTCTCATCGCTGTAAGAGACACATTTCTTTCGGAAGACTAACTCGGCAGAGCAAAACTGGATGGAGCAGTTCAGAGGTTTTGAATTTTATCCTGCAATGCAGGTTTCCTGAGCAAAGAAAGCTATTAATATCTGCTGCCGTCTTACAGTGGTATTATCTGTAATGGAGAGTTTCAAAGCTGAAACGCTGAAACGCAAACCCACACTACAGGCAGCGAATGCAGCACAACGCAGACAAGGGCAGGCGTCATATACTACGCTATGAATTTCAATGCCTCCACTTAAACGTCAGGATTATAACCTAACACGCGTAATGCTGAAATAAATAACCTTAATTAAATAACTGATTGGCTTAATTTAGTTTGCAGCGTATAATTTTCAAGTGCAAACTTCATTTCCACAACTTGAATACAGTTATTTTCCTCACGTGCTATATCTAAGACCACTTCAGCTTACAATATAATTTATCTGAATGACGCTAACAGCCAATACGGTACAGCAACACCTGCTTTCCGGTACTCTGATTCCTGAAGTTTGACATCTTCTAGGATATGATGCAGTGTTTTTAGTAAATTGTTACCGACGTTTCGGAAGGGCTATGTGCCTGCACCTTCAGGGTCTATGCATTCCGTCTTCGACAGCATACGCCCTGAAGATGGAGACAATAAGACAGACCAGAAGAGACTGTAATAAACCTGAAGATGGAGGCATCAGGCATCTCCGAATCGTCCGCAAATATGTACCAATCTAGAAAGCGCTGCTTCCCACAGAACATAAATGCTCATCAACACCATTGTCAAAACTTCAAATTTCTCATTCTGAATCAGGTATGTAGATGTTTGCTGGCTTGCTTGAAGGGGAGACGTCCCATCGCAAGGCCTGTACCTACAAGGAACAACACAAGCACGGAAAAAATTCACACACGCATCCGTATCTGGAGTGGAATTCGCCACTTCGACCGTAGTTTCTGAGCGGTAGAAGACGTACACAAATGGGGCCGCGTGGCCATGTCATCAGCACGTATCACTTGACACTTAAAACTTTAAACCAACCTCTTTGAGCAGAATCTTCGTTGAAAGGCTGATGTTATCTTAGATAATCAAGAGCTTTCTTGCCTGTGTACGAAAACATAATGCACTAACGCATCACTAACTAATCACTGAACCCTACTAAAACCGATCTGAAAACAGCCCAAACCGCCATACCATAAATTTTAAGAGCCATTTTAATATCATATCCCGTATGAACCTAGATACCCCAATTTGTCCTTTAACCCACCTTCCCTTTCCTGATCTAAACTGTGCTGCGCAATACACAACCGACCTTAGTGCGGGGCGGGCTGACAGACTGCACCGACACCCGTGCATCGATGCATATTTCGCCTACGAATATAACGTCACCTTAAGCGCAAGTAACGATTTTGAACTTAAAAAAATACAAAATGGAACAAATCAAGAAATGTAACGGACGGACAAAATGAATTTTAAAGTGCATTAACTTCATTAAAGTTCCAGAACAAATATAAAAATACATTCTTTAATTAACATGAGTATACAGCCTGGTGTCACCAGTACTGCAGATAATTGGCTTTGATTTTTTCTATTTAAAAAATTTAAGAGGATTCCCGTGAAAACGTCTTCGCCCAGGGCACGTGCCAATACAAAGACGACCCTGAAGTTAAGAAACACCCAGTCCTCACATGAGTGCGTCACGCACTGCCCACACGTTTTATTTGCTCCAGCTAATCACATCTGGCGATTATAATTTTCCTTGCTGTTTTGTATGGGCGTGAAATATGGTTTCTTATATTTAGCGACGAACAGAGGTTTAGGGTGTTGGAGGATTTGGTGCCGATAAAGATGTTTGGGAGGGAGGAAGTAACGGGGACTGAAAAACACTGCAGGATGTTCAGCTTCACGGTCTTTCCTCCTTGCCAGATATTATTCTACCAATTAAAGCATGAACAAGAGACAGGCGAAGCGTATGACATGAATGAGGGAGAAGAAATTTGGTGCGGAAATCTGAAAGAAAGACACCACTTGGAGCATCTAGGTGTAGATGGGAACATGATATTTAAATAGATCTTAAAGAAACTGGGTGGGAGGGCGTGCATTGCGATTGATTTGGCTCAGGTTAGAGACAACTGACGGGCCCTTGTAAACGTGGAACTTAACATTCGGGTTATATAAAATGCGGGGAATCTGCTGACTAACTGAGATAGTATCATCTTCTCAAGAATGACTCTTGCTCCATGGGATAAGTCACATCATCAATAGTCTGAAATACTGATTTGTGATGTTCAACTTTGGATAGTAAAACGAAAAGGAACGCGCAGAAAATTATTTCCTGAATTTCGTTTCCCTAACTGAGTTTTCCAGAAGCCACGACATCCGCATGTAGGCTTGACCTCTTTACATGAGCCCTTGGACGGTTAAATAAATTAGACTGGTGGAAGGATGAAACCGCAATGTGTTCACCAGTGACGGAAGGCTCAGAAAATCTTGAAATGCCAGTTAGCTCGCCAACAAGATGAGTCATATCGTAGCAGCCAGTAACCTCAACATTTTCCCTTTATAACACTGTTGTGGGATGAGTTGACACGAAGGAATTTTACGAAACCGCCTTTCAGCGAGTGAAAATTTATGTCTCATTTCTATTCGAGGAAAATATAATTGTATAGGATTTTATATCGCAAGCTTGTCATAGTCGAGAAGCAAATAAATGGAGTCAAAAATGTTCATCCTATTTAAATAGAAGAGCTGTACAACGCAGAAGGAAAGAAATAAATAAAGGAAGACAAATGCGAGAGTAATAAAAACACAGGAGCACAAAAACAAAAGAAGAAAGATATAAAATTTTGTCAGTGGCGACTCCTGATCCGGAGATCGGGTCTAGCGGAAGCGTACGATGCTGCATTCTGTACGCTTCCGCTAGACCTCGCCTCCGTAACAGGATTTGCCACTGAATTTTGCATCATCAAGTCTCAGTAACTCCTGAATTCCTCCAGTTGAATTATAACCGTATTTATTCACCTATTGTCTAACGACTGTCAGTAAGCCAGCAGCGTCAAGCGATAGGATGACTAACGAATATCTAATGAGGAAGAACTTGGAAGAAGTGAAGGTGGATTAATCTGAGGCAACATTACAGAATTTTCTTCTATTATTTGAGAAAAACCACGAAAAACCTGCCAGGATAGCCGGTGTTGCGATACCAATTTGAAACGGTCGCCTCCCAAATACAAGTCAGACGGACTGCCACTTTTTACAAGATCCTTTGTTTCATGTTGCACATATGAAGACCGAGACAAAACCGACAGTGATACCTTGCATTTTTGCATCTACTTTACATGAATAACAAATTATCAAACAAACAAACAAACAAACAAACAAAGTAGCACACAAATCATAGAAGTATATTTTTTAATCAGTGAATCTCCCATTTCCAGCAATTTTAATTACAGTCCACTGTTCATTTGAGTTCTTTTAAGTTATTAATTTAAATTAATACACACGGTAACTGCAGTGTTTGTACGAGTGTATCTTATGTCATCATTTCATACAGGATTAATGGATTTGGAGACAAAATCTTTTAATAACCTAAGCAGTCCACAAAAGTTGAGCAACAAGTTTCATGTCATGTTCAGTACTGCTGTTTGTGCCATACAATGTGAGTGCTCTACTGACAGATAATTACTAGCAACAACAACATAATTCTTGCATTTTACAAAGTGCTCCCTCCAATGCAATTGGAAAGATTGCATAGTTCATGGAATAGAGATACATATTCATGTGGGAGTAAATTAACATTTCAAATCATGGCAGCAGAACCGCTTTATCATGCCCACACATCAGTACAATACAGCTTGATGCTACACTGTCTCCACACAACAAGCAATGTTGTACATGGGCTTACTGTATGTGCTTGCATACGTATAATACAACTTTATTCCTCCCACTTGGCTACATGTTTCAGACTTTCGAACCTACTGGGTCATTACCAGGCCTTCAATATGCTTCACCACCACACGAACTGCCAGTTACAGTGCCTTGAGTCGTCTACCCAGAACACCACGTGTCACTAAGTGTACTATAATTGAATGTTCATTGTGAATTTCACTTCACCCTAGAACAGGCCATGAAGTGTCAGAGGGGAAGTACAAATATAGCTCTATTCTTTCTTTAACCTCGGTGCTAGATAGGGGTGGGTGGCCAAAGCCACGACCCAGCCGCATTACTTCTGGCGAAGAGACCCGGCACTCAGTGTACAGGACGATGGGTGGGACCCTCGGCCGGTCTGGGCGAGTGTGGAAAATCTCGCCCCCCACCAGGGTTCGATCGGTCAATGTGAAAAGCAAAGCTCACAAGACAATATGCATATAAGCGTCCTGGAAAAAGAACATTGAATAGACACTGTGTTTGACGACCACACAATAACCAAACGTTGGGCCCCCCCCCCCCCCGCGAAATGGCTGGTAGTTGATGGTGGATAATCTAGCTCCTTGGGTGAAACGGGCAGACCACTCAGAATCCAGACTATTGCTAATTAAACACAGGATATGCTTTAGTGTGATTATAAAATAGAAATTACATTCACAAGAAAGACAACTGAGGGCTTTTGAGAATAAGACGCTAAAGAATATAAATGGGCCTAAGAGACTGGCACACACGTGTGAACGGAGTAAACAGCAAAACGTGTGTCTCTCTGACTGCATCTTCACCAGCGAGGTTTTCATTTCTTCCGCAGGATGACCTCTTGGTGGCGAACAGGTCGGTTCAATTTTTAAGTAACTTGAATTACATAAAGTACGTAAAATTTTGTCCCTAACACGCGAATTTCTTGAGAACAAAATATGAAACCCAGCGTCTTTCCAATTTAATTCTCCCATGTAAATCAGCAAGCACTGTCGTCTCGTCTGATCGAGTACTTGTGGCGCACTCTGATGGGTTTGCCTCGATTACAAAGCGACGGTTTTAGGGCCATAAAGTACTTAGTTAAGTGCACTAACTAGTGTGGTTGCTGTTTACTTCTTTCCTTTGTTCGGGAAGCAAACGACATTAAGAACAGACCAAACTGCTTCTTGTACTTCACAACTTTACAAATTTTTACTTCACTTGGCAGACTGTGTCTGCGCCATCAACTACGTATTTTCCGCTCAGTTTTCCCTCTTAAAGCACACGCTTGCTTAACAAATGCTATATCCGCCCAAGATTCAGATCTTTCCATTGGCTATGACGGAGAGTTTTCACCTCTGACGTCGCGTGATTTGAGGGGTCTAGAAACAGAAATTAATTTTAATTATCACTTCCTTATCTTACTTCGTAACTTCAGCGTGATGAAAGGCAATATTCTCACTGTGAAAGAAGAGAAAGGGTTAAATACAAAAAATGTAACGTAGCTGAAGAGGAGGCCAGTAACTATTTTGGTGCCAGAACAAGGCAAAAGTTTTTGTGTGTTGTTTGCGGATTAATTAGTTCACACTGCAAATTAAACTTTATACGCAAATGTGCGTGAATACGTTTATGAGGCAGACGTTTGAAATATTACAAAATTCTGCCTAACACAGAACCAGGTTAAAGTGGAGGACACGAACATGAGACACGAGAAATACAACACGATTAATAGAGAAGAAATGATAAAGCTCAGTCCTGGAAACTGGATGAGAACGGTCAGTCTACAACTATGCAAAATGCGAGAATATACTGCCGAACGGGTTAATCCATACAGAAGTAGGGAGAATGCCTGGAAGATATGGGTGGAAGTATGCGCACAAAGATCAGTCTTTCTAGGCGAAGAGTAACGTAAATGGAACGTAAAAGAGCGGTTTGAAGATGGCACACGCAACACCGTACCTATATATCAAAGGAACATACAGTACTGGACACCAGCTGCATAGCAAACTTATGCATATTTTGAATAAACTTCGTCGTCAGAGATTGTAAAACATGGTTATCCAGCCGACGGAATTAACAGAGTCTGAAGACGTTTATAAAGAAACCGGTAAGGAGAATCTGCACTCCGATGAAGGAATAAGTATCTTGAAAGTGGTGAAAATTGCATCACAATAAGCCAGGAGCGCATCTAGAAGGGGGGGCCCCCCCCCCACCCTGAGGGTGTACATAATTTGTGATTGTAAAAATTATGATATAAAATCTTGTTGTAAGGACAACATAACACTCTGTGCAACAGCATTTATATACAAACAACTAAAACTAAAAGTTCCATGACTCACAGTGTCCTCTCTTCTTTTTTCAAACTTCGGTAATTTATTTTTTAACATTCTAATGTACTAGTCATCAGCCGACTTCAGTGGCTGATTTTGGGTGAAGGGAAAATCACGTTAAATATCTGATATCATAATATCTACAAAATATGTGTATTTTAAATTCCGGTTTTGGGGGTTTGGGGGGGCTGCAGCCCGGCAGCCTCCCCCCCCCCTCTTGGATGCGCCCTTGCAATAAGCTCCATAATTAGCAATGCACCAAGTATTTTAACAGTCAACCAAGTTACGTTTCAAATGTGTGCCTCTAGTATTCCTGTATTCCTGTCAGTTCAACGAATGTAAGATACAACGACAAGTTGGGACAGAATATGAGCTGAAATTTCTGATCGGTACGTCAGCGATTTTTGACCAAAACGCTTGCGAGACAAAACTAAAATCTTGACATACAAAAGCACCTTTTGTTTTGGTATGTTAAAAGAACTGCGTGTACGCACGACAAGGGATGACAGTGAACGATCAGGCTAATGGGTTGTCCCGACATGGAAGCGTAATTAATTATTCAAGACTCACAATAGCGTTCTGCTTCACGGATTCCTCAGTGCGCTGGTTGCTGATGCGACAGCAGTGCCAATAACTGAATTTGTGAGTCTGTCTCCAGCCCAAATTGGGAACTGTCTTTACCTGTGTGAAGTAATACATCTGTCGCTACTGTTTCGATATTAAATATTCAGTTAATATTTAAACAACACCGATAATTATATTTACCATCAGGGTTAACATTAAAGGCTCTGCAATTTAGCCATATACTGTATTTCTGTGTTCCGTATGACCCTCACAATAACAGAACATTTTTTCCACCTGCACAGTGTTAACCCATTTGCCTTTGTATTGGAAGGACACCGTGTACTTTGCGACGTGCAATCCTATCTCCTCATACAATACAGATTAATTTAGTCCTCAAAGGGTAGATCTTTAATCTGTCAGACATTACTGCCCAAATATGTGGCACGAATATGACGACATAAATTAAACGGTTTACGTCATTCAACGAAATATCGCTAGCAGCACTTTGGTAACATATTCTAGGCCGCACGCTTAATTTAGTTTCTCGTTACAAAAACTGCTAAAAGCAAAATCGGTCTCAGATCCAACTGTTAATAGCATCTGCCATAAATTAAACCTTTGGATTTATTTCTAGAAATACATTTACGTATACGTATATAAACAGATGCTTCTTTTTCACTACAGAGGCGAATTCTTTGGTCTAGCTAATAGTAAGCTTCCAGACCACTGAAAATGGACGACTACGGAGTAATTTGTTTTCCTTGTAACCGTATTATTCCACCAACGTTCCACACTCATCATGCCAATGGTACTCATGACAAGGACGAGCGGGCGATGCCTGGGAACCTTCTAACACAACAATGCTCTTACGGGGGCAAAATTTTTTTTTTATCTTCAAACCTTTAACCACGAACACACCACAACGAATTGGAGACAATTCTGAACTGTAGCGTTGTTCTCACGATGCGGGCCTTACAGTGAAAGAGTCGGTAGCCGGTGTCACTGACATGTCACCGCCCCTCCTATCCGTCACAAATGATTAACTCCCATGAGGCAACACATGGACTGAGCACATGTCACTCCGGTCCGGGAGTCAGGTGTGTGTCCAACACGCCCTGTGACATTACAAAGCGGCGTATCAAAAATTAATCAAAGGAGAAATGTTCTCACCAGACACAAAAGAAATTTCTGTATTTCAACCTACTCACAGCTACCGCTTGTCTGTTTCTCAAATTGGAACACAATAGGGGAAAAATTTATTAACGTCAAAGTTTATAACCCGTACTGTATCGCTGTTAGAGTAACTAAGTCAAGAGAAATGTGGTCAAGAAGAAATCGATACTGAATCTCGCTCTGATCGAGAACAGAGCAGGAGTAAATATTCTTCCCAGACGTAACTTTACAAACATTTATTCACATGTTTCATGTTTTGTATATTGCGCATATGAGTGTAACCTTTTAAAGCCTAGCGGTAACTTTACATACGACCAGGTTTAAGATTAAAAAATTCTACGTGGTGTCCACATTGCGTTTATGTGTTTTGTACGGATCTCAGAACAAACAGCAACTTTTGCCTTAAGAGATTGGTTTTTATAACCGAAGTGGAGAGTGTTTACAGCGCGGTACGCACTGAGTCCTTATATAAAACAGATACGCTTCGTCTTTAAAGGGTTAAATCAAACCAGCAAACGCACAAGCTTCCTGGTTAGTACATTTTATCACCCCTACGTATGTTTCGGTAATTATGTTACCATCGCCAGTGGGTATACATCAAGGAGTCAAAGATATTATTTACACCCAAGCATTGTATGGCACATGATTGTCATTATATGTTACGAAAAGCAAAGTACCATCAACAAAATAATGTAGTAATACGAACGTCGCTCTGTTTCTTCAGCAGTTTTTGCGTGTAATATGTCAGACGGGATTATACATCAGAGCTGTCAAAAGAATAACGTCACAGAATGCGAGAACTCTCTACCTGATATACATGTGGCTATATTAAGCTAGAGTGTATGACGTGCATCGTGACACAATAGGCGTCACACACTCTAGCAGGGCGAGATCTCTTCAGACCATAACACACCCATAAAGATGTTTGTATGTCTGCTCCATAGAGAGTGCAAACAACTGGATAATTCTACCTGCAACAACTCACTTTAAATAAATTTTAAATTCACAACACTGTAATTTTATTATTAACTTTGTACATTTTAGAATTTTAATATTTTAATCATATTAATGAAGGCGACACGATACCCAGTTACGTGCGCTGGCCCTACGGTCCTCTGTCAGAAAAATCCCTGATGGTGGCACATCGGTGCCAAAATATGTTGGCGTTTTAAGGAAGTTTAAACTTCTTCACATATTTTATTTTATGGGAGTTTTGCACTTCTGAATGTATTTTATTAAGTACATAATTGGGTTGCTATATTAATTGTAATTTAAAGACCAGTAATAATTACGTACACGCAGTACTTCACGTACCCTTAAACTACTGTGTATGTTGTCACCCAGTCTACTGGTGCGTTTCGTGTGATCCTCACAATAAACAGTGACTCTTCCCCAACACAGAATTTCGTCATCGATATACATAACAAATACGAAATGTGTTCTCTGTGAGGTAGAAGCTTGTATCTCATACACAACTGAGTTGAATGTCTGTCTTAACATTTTAAGGCATTACATAACTCTCTTACAGCTAGTTTCACGATGTCTAGACCAACCGTGACATAGGCATCATCAGCACACAACGCTCTTTAGTGATTTCATACCAACTACACGATACGAAGCCGAATAAACGTCTAATAAAATGACGCTCTTTATTCCCCGTCGAAATAAAACGCCTCTCGTTTTCCCATGACTTCGCCATTCGTCTACTCTTCTGTTTGTTACGAACCTGTCTCAGCAAGACTCTTCTCCTTTTACCCGCTAAAATCGGTCCTCGTTGCATAAATACTAAGATTTCACGTGTAAACCGAAAATACCGAGCAGATACGATGTAATTTATTTCCATTATGTTGACTGGAAGGACATTAAAGCTCTTTCTTCGACAGCATTACAGATGCTATCGTCACATTTTATGATCTCCTCTGCCTTTATATACGTTATAAACATGGTAAGAGGGCACCACTTTTGTCTTATCAGGGCGCCGCTTAAAAGTATTTCAAAACAAGAGTCTTGAGCAGATACTTTCTATTCATGGCGTATAATCAATGCAGTTTCAGTAAGAAGACCCAGGAAATCGCAATGCACTATATTCCACTATAAAATGACTAGCAGAAATAGAACCATCTACTTTATGATAAAAATTTTAATTCGATATTTCCAGACCATAAAAAAAATAGCAAAAGTGGCTGAGGGACAAAATATAAGACAGTCAAAAGCGTCAAAAGGAATCAAATAATAGAGTAAGATCACTTATTTAGCTACTTCGAGTGTCAGATATCATACTGAAAAAGAAGAAGGCACAAAGTAAATTAACGAACTTCCATAGAATAAAATTGTGCAAATAAAAATGTCGTAAAGTTTTATAGAGAATATTAAAGTAAAATTGTATAAGGCTGTTGCGCAAGACACATTCGTCCAAATGCATCGGTAGCTTTGACAGTTACCGGGAGGAACAGAAGGCCTGAGTGTACTGAATTTTCTAAACCGGTGACACAAACTGCATTTCGCGATCAAAAGAAAAGGGTGACAAGATAGGAAAGAAGAGTCCGTAACACAGAAGGCATTAACTTCAGACCACAAAAATATATGGTCTGAATATGTGACAGATGGAAGACACAAATTTCCAACACAGAGAACAAAAGGGGTCGTTAAAATACCTATAAAAAGACGGAACGGATCACTGAGACTTTAATGGTGACGACCATCGATTCCTACGCAATATATCTGAAATTATAAACTGATAATAAATTTCATAACACGAGTTTATGTCGGTGTTCTCCGCTATGCCCACAGACATCCAACATAGCACCAGAGGAATTTAAACAATACTGCGACTGTTGTTCACACCTCAGAATTTCGCAAGGCCGCCATGTGATACTGTTGGTGCCAAAATGTTAAGTACTCACTTTTCGAAGTTGCAGGAGACCTGTGAGATGTCCTGGTACAGCAGAATCTGAAAGTAGAGATACTCACATTAATAACGTTAAATATACGGGCCATAACTTTCAGACGTCTATACATAAGTCAATATAAATTTTAACAGAAATCACAGTGACGTATGGCATCCAGATAAAGAACATAAATCAGGATATTTACTATAAGAGAACATAAAGTGAGTTATTCATTCACATCAATGCCGCCCAACATCTCCCACACGACAGCATACCGCAATACACCATACCCGATATTATTGTAAAACTATACGCTGACGTAAACAGTATTAATGCTTTTCTTTTGCGTTGTTTCGTATCCATACAATCTTCGTAAAACGGCATTACAGTACGGCGCATAGCGCAACTGACAGAGATTATTATCAAAACTTTAGGTCAGCCGGTAATATAAACCATGATTTCAGGTGAATTCTAAAAGGCTTTGACGATGGTGTATAATATTGTGTGGTGATTGGTTTATGGACTTTATCCATCGTCCGAACAGTTAAGTATTAAAAAATATTAAAAAATTAAAATCACAACGTTTCGGAAGCTGGCTCTGCTTCCGTCCTCAGGTGAAAGGAGGGGGAGACGCCTCCATCACTGGACAACTCATGTCAGCCAACTTCAGTTCTATAACCACCTTATAGAACTGAAGTTGGCTGACATGAGTTGTCCAGCGATGGAGGCTAGCTCTGTCTAAGGGACCCAACAGAATAGGTTTTCTTCTCTTCTCCCACTTCATTCACCTGAGGACGGAAGCAGAGCCAGTTTCCGAAACGTTGTGATTTTAACTGTTTAATATTTTTTAATATTTTACTCTTCGGACGACGGATGAAGCCCATAAACCCATCACCACACAACGTGATTTCAGGCTTCCGCCGCGATGCTGATGAGATCTGCGCTCTTCTGAGGTATAATGCAGCATCGAATGGTAATCCTTTACCGACGTTTCGGGACAACGTATCGGTCCCATCTTCAAGGGTCAAGAAGTCCAGGAAGAGTAGAAAGCCGGCAAGAAACCACGCGATACGTTGTCCCGAAACGTCGATAAAGGATTACCACTCGACGCTGCGTTATAACCCAGAAGAGGGTACATCTCATAATACAAACCAGCTGGGAATCATTATACCAAAGAGGATCGACATGAATGCTCAGATTCCTACTCTACTGTATGTAAGTTTCTTGGCAGTGCAAGGTGACTGCAGTCACAAACAGGATCATAACATGGCAAAAAAATTCTTACTGTTGTGTCCTGATGTATGTTATTATGAGATGGCAGCAGACGATCGCAGAGTTGAAAGTAGTTACGAACAGTAGAGAAGAATGCGGCAATAAACGGCACCGAAAATATGCTTAGCCCTTCAGCATATATAGTATGTTGCTATATATGTACGTACCTCGCAACACTATAGGTTGTATCTCGTACTACAGTGGATTGCATGCAGCGTTACTGAGATTTGGCATTTTGGACGAAATTTTCTTTTAAACGAAGAAGAGGTGCGTGCATAAAAACTGATTTCTCCTCAGACTTCGTGTTAACATTTGCGCTAAAATTCCACTGAAATTTTTGTATTATATTTGTGTCTTTGTACTGGCTTTATAAGTGGCACTTGTGCTGTTAAGCCTGCACGTTAATAAATACCCATTGAATCATCATCATCATCAGCATCATCATCATCATCAATTCTCCTCTATGCAGGATATTCACACTTATATACCTGAAACAAACCATGTTTCTAGGATATACACTGTCGCAGCTATTCCGCGCGTACTGTTAATGGTGCATATAACGCTGTCTTCAATATTAAACTCTTTAGTGCTTCTACATTAGCACTTCCAGCAGTATGTGTGCTGTGCCCAATATAGCTGTTTTCTGTAGTTCCTTGATATCGTGCTTTCCCGGTATGCCGCTCACGTATTTTCTAAAGGATTTTGAAATGGTTCCAGTTGCTCCTGTTATTACTGGCTTCACCTTTGTTTTCACATTCAACATGCGCTCTATTTCTGTTATAAGGTCTTTATACTTTAGATTCCTCTCGGCTTCTTTCTTTATCACATTTCTGTCTCCCGCGATTGCTACATCAATTAGCATACATGTTCGTTCTTCATTAACCCGGATTATGATGTCTGGTTTATTGTTGGTGATGGTTCTGTCGGTTTGCACTTGTTGCTTCCATAATATGGTGACCACTTATTATTATTATTATTATTATTATAATAGGAAAAGACACTTATTAGTGGTCGGTAAACATATATATATATATATTGCTAAAACGTCGGAAGACTGAAATACATGCACACTGCTTTTTAAAAATCCGAGTTCCTGCCTCACACACAGCAAACTCCATCTGCTTCGTAAAACTCGCCAGTTATCGCTCTTTATAGAAAATAACCGGAGTGTGTGGATCACAGGAAACAAAGGCACTCTGTGGACAAAATGCAGAGATTTGAAATGGCACAGCAGGTGGTACGTACAGTAAATTCTGAATTTTAAACAGTTAATACTGTGCAACCGGTCGCTAAGGGAGGAATGGGGGTTGTCGAGCGGTGTGTTCTAGCAGGGTGCCATTTTTCATAGGGCCGGTGTTGTTTCTAGTGACCTGAAATGTTTCAGCTAAAATTACAGCATTTAATTCGAAATAAAGTTACAGCAGCTTACGTCCATGTTCATCCTGGAATAACCATTTTTGTACATTTGTTCTACTCACTTTTAGCCGCGCTTCGAATAGAAGGATTCTAAAACCACGCATTTGTTCCTTACATCCGTAAGTCATATCGATCAAACTGATCCCGATGGATGTGCGGTGTAAGACGTACGTCTAGAGCCGCTTGAGTGCTAGGATTAGGGATTCGAATCCCGCTGAGGGCATGGATGTTCATCTCCTGTGTTTGTTATGTGTTGTGAAGGTAGCGGCTTTTGCGACGGGCTGATCACTCGGCCAGAGGAGTCCTACCGTGCGTGTGTGTGTGCGTGTGTGTGTGCGTGTGTGTGTGTGTGTGTGTGTGTGTGTGTGTGTGTGTGTGTGTGTGTGTGTGTGTGTGTCTAATTGCGTATGATGTTGAAACTTCAATAATGAGGCGGTCTGGACCCCATTTGGGTTGTCGTGCCACAGAAAAAAAAAGCCGACCAAACTCAGCGCGCGATTTCCATTTAATTTATCACGTTAGACGTACGAAAAATTTTGCCCAGATTTTCTGACTTTGGTTAAGCCTGGTTAATTTCAATTGAATTCGATCAAATTCCTCTTGTTTATTAACGTACTTACTAAAAAGTGTACTGGCCTATTAATTTCCCCTTTCTCAGTGACAGACGAGAACTCTTAGAATTTGTCACAGCGCCTAAACATAATACGTAACAGTTCAGTCACTTCAGTTACCTTAACGGCTAAGAATTTACTCGATCAGTACCTTATGACATTTCAGCCCTTAATATAATCTGACAAAATTTTATATATGGATCTCCTTATGCACAGCGTTACGAGTGAACAGTTATGTACATTTCATTTACTTTAATTAATTTTAAGGAAAAATTCATGCGCCCTGCTCTGACATCACTGTAGTTCCTGTTTTGGAGAAGCATTAATAGACACACATACCCCGTTAAAGTTCGCGATTCGGACAGAATTGTGAAGCGACATGTTACAACAAACATGCCCAAAAATGGGATCAGAAATTTAATTTCATTTGCATATTAGTCATGAGGCAGTGGTGCCAAAACTAACGTCTACCAAAAATGATCAGAAAATTTTAAGAGGATACTGAACTTTTGAAAACATGCAAACAAATCTGTAAACCCACTGTTTCCCCAAATACAGAGTTACATATTTTAAAGGTGAGTATTACTTTTAATTGATTCCGTGTAAACATTATATTAATATAAATAAAAAAGTAACACAACATTTTTCGTTTGGCTTAACCGGTAACTCACGTAAGTGCGGCATGTGCATCGGGTTAAACCTGCTCTCACTATATTTCCCAGTACTAGATGGACTCTCACTGCACCGTATTAAATACCCGTAAAACACTCGAATTTATATACCAATGAGACTGGATGTGCCCAGGAGCTGAACCAGGCGCAGGTGAGGTAAAATAATTCCAGATATTTCCGGCTACCTAACTCCAGTAGACAATCCCATACCCAGTCACTGCACTAACTCGATAATGCCCATACGATGTTTTGTACTTTTAAGGATAACTTTTATAACTTGTAAATGGGCTGGGTTAAAATAACTTTGGTAAAGAGTTTACTTTTTACGAACCCCCGTTACTAAATGTATTAAAGTTAGTATGGTCATAAAATAGGATTATGCTAAACTCAGATTTCAATTTTAGCAGCGGGTTACCAGGCAGCCAGTTTTTTTTAATAAAACTTGGATTGTATCCTGCTCACAACCGCACATAAATTTCAGTTCATTTACACTGTCAAGCTTAAGCAAATTGGAACAAATATCAATCCAGTTTCCATATTTCACACTGACAGTCAACAGTCTGTAAGCCTATAGGCAGGTAATAAATACTACCCGCGCTGACGGCCGGGATAGCCTACAGCAGCCTACAGTGCTGGGGACAGAAGTAGGAAATGCACTTCCGTAGTTCTTCTCTGTCTTCATCTTCATAACGTAACACGGCAGTAATGCGGACATAATGTTACATAACGGCACGTCGACTGGCAAAATCAAAACATAAAGGTAACGAAGGAGTTAATCGAATATGAAGTGAAACACAGTTAAAGTGTTTGGAAATCAATATTACATTTATTAATAACTTAAGTGACCCATATTGTGAACAATGTCACCGAAAGCATAAATTTAGATCCCTCCACGTAAAAGATTAGATGGAAGAAAGCAGAACTGAGTTTGCGGGGAGAGAAAGAACTAAATTGAAACTAGGATCGGTAGGCTTTGAATAACCTCTATACGACAATAACCTTTCAAAACATAACAAATGCTATAAATAAACTGCAGTCGTTAGAAATATAGCGAACGTGCACTGGCAAAAACCTGGTGTTACCAGTCATATCCAAAGAAATACATTCGAAACTCAACTAATAAACTCAGCTCACGAAAATTTAAGGAACATCATATTAATTAAAGGAAGGATTTGCAATTATCCAGTTCAGAGTCATTTTTGTCTTGCCTTTGCCCATTTTAAAAAGGAAGAATTAAAATACGATATGCGAAACTATAATATTAGCACGCTGCTTTTTAGCAATGAGAAACATGGTATCCATTAAAATGAAAAATTTAAACTGTGAGTATTTAGGAACAAAATGCTTAAGGGAATATCTGGACGTAGTGGAACGACAGATACATGGAGGGTGTCAAAAATACATAATGAGGAACTTCGTAATTTGTATTACCTCCAAATATTAGTAGCCTTATCAAACCTAAAAGACTAAATGGACAACACATATAGTTTACTGGAAGTAACGGTATATCTTAGACGGCTTCGGGGAAAACATCTCTTGATAGGCTTTACAGATTGTAAAGTAACACTGAGATGGAAATGAATGAAAAGGGTAAGACCTTGTGGATTTAATTTAAGGCACTCAAGTCCATGAAGGATCTAGAATACAGAAATTAAACTTCAGGTTCCAACAGACTGAAAAATCTGGTATTCTCAATCATCTAGTCGACCATCAGCTACTGAAGAAGGACTCTGTCCATGCAGCAAGTTCTACGTGGCCCAGGCTCTTCCAAACAAGAAAGATCAACGTTAAGCTGGATTGTTCAGTAACATTAAGAAAGAAATAAATGAAAAGGGCGTGAGACTGTGGATTTAATTTAATTTCCTCAGGTCAATGAAGGGATCTACAACACAGAAATGAAAATTCTGGCTCCGTTAGACTAAATCGGGCATTCTTGACCATCTGATTGACAATCAGCTTCTGAAGCAGTGCTCTGTCCACGGAAAAGTCCGAGGTAAATTAGGCGCAAAACCTTGCATAAGAGAAATCACAGCGTTTAAATTAATTGTAAAACTACTTTTATCGTAAATTCAAATACTGGATAAGTCAAACGCATTTTACCTACCCGCAGAAAATTCATACGTTACTGTGCATTTGTCGCGACAAGCAGCCATCACTATTAGCCCTGCGAGACTCCCAAGTGGAGTGACCATCCTCTACCGACTCTTATCTACTGCTAATTTGACACTTCTGCACACAATTTTCAGAACTGTGGGTCATTTCTCCGACCCGCAACGTGAGGAGTTGTCATGCGTTGGCGACAAAGAACAAATGCGAATTATTTTCAATGCAATCAGGAAAGCACAATAACACGTCGCTTCGTGCGTTAGCACGGAGGGCTGTCAGAAGTCTGAGGACAAGTTACATTTCTTTCCACACACACACACATACACATACACAGGCACTGTAATGTATTGCGTATTTGTTCCATGTACTGAGCTCTACCCAAGATGTGTGTCGGGATTTAGACCTGCAATAAATCAAGCCCCAGCAGTGCGCGGGCGAAATGAGCCAGTTGTAACTGCACAGAGCAAGCAGAAAGCTGCTGCTGTCTGTCCAGAGGCGCGCTCTGATAGCAGTAAGGGGGGAAAGAGTGGAGAATCGCTGTAAACTACGTATCCCACAATTATTGCACTGAAAAAGAAAAACAAACTTAAAAAGTATGAAGTTTAAGAAGGAAGTAAATAGATGTTTTTCCCCGTGACAGGAAAACAGAAAATTCTTAGTGAGTCGGAGGAATGGAAAAAAGAAACAATACGAGCGCTTGAATTACAATAAATGTTAATAGAAAAATAGTAATATCCTTCCCCAAAAGACACTGATTTAATTTGTTTCAGGTTTAATGGCTTACTGTGTCCTTTCAGGAGGGTCTTGTAAAATATTTTTCTTAAGTATACAATGACTTACGGCGTATTTCTATCACATTACAACTCTCAGATCCTCTACCACGGACGGCCAAAGAAAAAGTCCGTAAATAATCGGACACGAATCGCCTTTAAGTTCAGAGCCTCACGAAGGACGTGACCGAACGGTTTGCACTGCGCGGTGAGGAGTCCTCGGGTTCTGCTCTTGGACCCGTGTTTGTGTAACCTGAGTGAGGGTTTCTGGCGACTCCCTACAGTACTTCCAAGCAAACTTTGCATAGCACCTCAACCCCCTCTCGGTTTTTTCTCTCACTTCTTCCACATTCACCTTTCACAGCCGTGATCCCAAGCAACGTTTTATAACTAAGCTTACGGGACGGCGTCTTTGACTACGCTAAGAAACAGTCCACTATCATCCAGTCTGGAAAAATTAACCTGGCTACTTTCTGTCTGTCTATCTGTTGCATAATACACCCTTGACTTATTCGGTATTTTAATGTGATTTATAAGTAAAGATAGAAGGTAAAGGTCACCCAATAACACACCATGACTAGCACAGACGTAGGGAGTGAGGTGTAGTTCTACTCATTCTTAACCTCGGCTCTAGAAGGGGGTTGGTGGTGAACTCCAAACCCCGCCGATTTATCGCCGGGAAAGAGCCTCAATACACTTTGTACAGAAAGCTGGGCCATGAGCATGGGGTCTTTATCGTACAAAAAGCCTGTATCCATCCGTGGCAACTGGTATGCCCGAGGACACTATAAAAGGAACATTCTATATATTTACATTAAATGCCCATGGATACACCACACACAATGTTTTGAAAAAATACTGGACAATACACACCAAAATAAAAACAGTGTGATACCTACACAACCGCGCAGCAAACCAAGGGCGGTTTCAGAACAATCCCCTCATTATCAAAGGATTCAACAAACGTGAAATCAATGTACCTGTAACGAATTTTGGTTAAACAACAACATTTAACAAATGCGTTCCCTTCATAACACACTCCGTTAGCGTAACATTACCTGTCTCCTTAAACGCGTTCTAACGTGGCACATACTTTGATGACACAGCGAACACTGCATGCTGGCTCAATTAAGCCTTCCTCCTCATTGAAGCTTTCCTTTCGTTTTACGAAAGTGAAAGTGGGAAGCCGCCAGATTACTCTCCTGTCTCGCGCACAATGGAGTCAAAATTCTCTCAAGGCTTCTATTCGACTTTGTAGTGCTTTGTGCCTAAAGAACCAAGCAATCGCGCTCTTCTTTTTCTCCTTTTTTTTTCATAGGGTTTTAATAGATTTTTCCTTTCTCTTTACTCTAGAGCTGTCCATAGTACCAACTCGTTTCCTTCCAATCGCAATTGAATTAAACGCAGTACAAACTCTAGTAACACACTTCCTTAAGCTACCCTATTAATATTCCCACACCTACGCCTAGCTCTTCCACGTGTAATTTTTCCTTTCAGCTTTCCAGTGTATTTATTTCTAGTCTGTATCACCGTGCTACGTATCAAGACGATCTCCTTTTATTGACCTGCAAGAAAAATAGTTTGACTGATTTCGAAACCGAGTTAGGGGTACAATGAATTCTGGATTTCTTTACACTAAATCGGGCGGTCGTATCGTTACAATTTAGTATAGATTCAGTAATTTGGTTCGCTGCCTGTATGACAAACGCCAAGATCTCACCCAAAAACTGAGATGTGAATAAAGAAAGAGTTTACAAGGAAATCAGAACAATCACGTAAGTTTATCAGTAGAACTACACACAACACGCTGACACAGCCATTCCCACTGGGCCCGCATGCCAAGGAGCACACTAATATCGAGTACCACTTGTGGGAGAAAGAAACAGACTCTCGACATCACAAGAAAGTCAAGAAGCGTTACTGAATTATTCAATGCCTTCGCTATCTGCCTACGTAAACTGCTAGCATCGGCGGGACAACTGTTTCGTTTTATTAAACCTGTTGTTGTTATGGAAGCATTCCTTGTCAATCTTAATTTACCTAAGTTCCATCCCTACGTCACAAAACTGAAGTACGTTTTTTCTTATCATTCCAAACGGCATCCACAGACCAAATTTCAAAATTTACATAGGAGAGAGAGGGAAAATACATCTTTTATGCCGTGCTAAAATCCATATTACACGCAGTCATTCCATTTCTGAAGGCTTAACACTTACCAAGCTATGAAATAGGTATGTCGTCCTTCTCACGTACACATCGCAGTTATATATACCGCGTGCAATGAATTGTCACTGAAACCTTTCCTGCCATTTATTGATACTTTAGAGTGACCATTTGTGGCAGTAATCAGGACGTCGATCTAGCAACAAAATCTACGAAAGAAGTAACGACTTTCGCTCCACGAAGGGTTAAACAGCTCGAAGATATGCTCTGATAATTACATTTTTCAAGTGTCAATTAAAGTTTGGACATAGGTCATCATTCCAGATTAAATACCTATAACGTTTCGGAGGCTTAGTCTACTTCCTTCTTCATGTGGAAGGGGAAAGGGGCAGATCCTGTGCATGTGCGCCCATTAGAAAAAGTCTCAATCCAAGGAAGAACACTTTATAGTGGGTCAACAGGAATAAGCTCACCTTTTTCCCCTATCCACATGGATAAGCAGGCTTATTCAGTCTCCCGCATAATGTGTTTCAGGTGTTCCATACGAAGGGAAGAAATAACGCCTTATACGTCGGTCCGTCTGTCCGGGAGCCTTGATATCAAGGAACGTACGGTGTGTCGGAATTTTAAGAAACTAGATACAGATCTTTACAAAAATTTGTCCAGCAAGGGTGAGTTTCGTAAAGGTCGGCTCTGTGACAGTCACACTTGCTTAAGAGTATAAAGAAATTTCTATTCTTACTCCATATTTCTTTACTGATTTTCGTGACATTTTTTTACAGATGATCTCCATGTAAAGCTGTCGGGAATTGTGTACTTTGTGGAAATCTGTGCACTGGAAGCCATATCTACGTACGGTGGAAATGAAATTTTGCAAGTACTTCTACATGCTTGTTGGATTTGGATAAAATTCGATAAAGGAAACGTCCAAAAACCGGCACTGAGTGATTGTGAGTTTCGTGAAAATCGGCGTAGTCGCAGCCTCCAACCAGCGGCGAGGCCAAGTATGAATGGAACTATACTGTCATTCCCACCATACGCCTTTATGGCTTGAAGAGGGACTTTACCGCCTACGTTTTACATACTGACACACATACACACACACACCCACACACACATAACAAGGGCAACATTACGGATCGAATAAGCCTAATTTCTCCCTTAAGAAAGGAAAGTAATATATAAATTCATATAGGCACAAAATGGAAGCAAGTGTAATAAAAGAGGAGCTGTATTGCTCAATAATTGGAAGGTTAAGGATAAAATACCATAATTAAAACTTTGTCAACTAAAACCATTATAAATCTGTACTTAACGTCTACATGGACGCTATCAGATTAGCATTTAATTGCCTGAAACCTCACCGTCATTAGCACAGGGATTAAGTTCTTGTTCTGTTACGGCTGGGATTAAAACCGTCCAAGCACCTTAGCCTTAGCAAGTTTATAAAATACTCGTAATGTCTTCAGTGAATGAGGGTCCAGCCAATTGTACAAGTGCACCTCCGGAGACAGTGGCTTTTCAAGTTTGGTCGGTTTTTAATCCCCAGACAATTTGACTATTGAGTCTTATCTCCTACTAATTTTTTTTGCGGTTCCTGTCTTCCAGACAGAGTTTCATCTGCACGTCACAACGTCCAGATAGGGTTTAGACACTGTGCTCTGGATTATCCTTAGCTTCCTCCTTATCGATTTCCGCCAGAAGGAAAAATTCCTTCCAATCGTGGCTGTCTGAACAACTCTTCTTCCGAATACTACGAGGTGTTAGTTACGAACAGCTTAATTTATTGTACTCTAGTCAATTTCTGCTTGTTCGAGGTAGGGGCCCAATAAGTATACCTGCAGAATTAAGGCAGTATCTGATGAAGACAAGCGTTGGCTATGTAGATTCAAGTAACTGAGCGATATAAATTAAGTATACAGAATTATAAAACTGACACATAACATAAAGCAGCATACACAGTGTGTCCCAAAAGTCGCTTTACCGAAATGAAACTCACGTCCCAAGGAAACACTGCTTTATTTACAGCTAAACAGCAACAAAATGTGATAACATGGAGATAACAGAAATTGTCGATGCTGTTATCCACCATGTATGATGTAGGTTCCACATTTCCTACACGCTGATTCTTAAATGATGTAGCGTACCTCTAGAACGTCAACATTATTTCGGTAAAGCGACTTACAGGACACTCTGTATTTTCCATACGATATGACGTAAATATACGCCTACCACGTCATTTCTTACAGTATTAAGACAAATTAAGGTAAATTTAGGTAACAGCTCCATCAGACTGTCTGCTCGAGCACCAGCCATGGAAATGTGGGTGAGTGTAACAGTTCTATGCATCTTAACCTCGACACTGAAGGTAACCGGTCAGTTCGTCTGGACAGGCTTGACGAAGATAACAATTTGTGCCTTGTACACAGAACCGAATTCCGGTAGAACAGTACCAGTCACTACAGGGAGGCAGCCATCTCGGTTCGAAGAGAATGCAGTACACAGGATGGACGTGGACGTGGGACCGGAAACAGGAGGGCGAACACACACTGTCATAAAGGGAAGGCAATAAGACGGTAAACACATTACTCTAGCACGATGAATCAACAATCTTCCGTCATATAACGACATGTCTATATATATGTATGTTTATCACACGCACCTGCTTACACATTTAGGCATTAACGTGCCATCTTCAGGATACGATTGGCGATACTGAATCGAGAATCAGAAGCATATTTATATGCACCAGTATTGTTGACATATCTAACATTTACACTACCCTGCAGTATAATATTATAATATGTAAAAGCCGCGCGCGCACACACACACACACACACCCATTAATTCATTAATTAATTAATTCATTCATTCGGTTCTCTGCCTTACGACAGGTCCATAGCCTTTTCCAAAGCGAGTTCTCCACAGAGTACAATCTAGTGCTTCCGCTCTTAATTTACAGTATCCTCTCTTTTCCTTAAAATCATTCAGTAGCTTCTTACGTCTTCTTCCTCGTCTTCCCGTCACTTCTACCCTTGCCTCTTTCTTTCCTTTCAATAACGTGTTCCTACCCAAGATGTGATCAATCTAGCTAGCCTTCCTCCTTGTTATTGTTCGTAGGCTATTCCTCTCCTCCTTTACTCTACGTAATACTTCTTCGTTTATCACACGATCGGTCCAACTGATCTTCTCCATCGTTCTCGAGCACCACATTTAAAACTTTCGAGGTATTTCTGATCTTCTTTCAAATTGTCCATGTTTTAGCACCATACAAGCTATGTTCCAAGTGTAGCATTTTAATAGTTTCGTCCTTAAATTTAAGTCAAATTTTCTGGCGAAATGTGTCCTCTTCTTGGCGAATGCTGCTCCTGCCATCCCAATTCCAGATTTAATTTCACGTGCACATCATGCATCATTTGTTACCACGCTACCCAAATACCTGAAGTATTCCACATTCTCCACTTGTTTTTTATCTAATATAATCTGTATTATGGGATGGCTGCCTTCAAACCCTCATTACCTTCGTTTTGTTCCACATTCATTTCCATTCCATAACGTCTTGCAATTTCAATTAGCCACAGACATAAGCTTCCTATTCCTGATATCATTTCGCCAGTCGTGGTCTGATGATGCCAGAATGATGCCCAAATACGTAACCGCGTGTATCTGATGCAAGATACGAGGTATTGTGGTACGGGAAGCAGGCCTATTAGTGGTTATTGGTACTGGAACCACATACTAAAGGCACGCCACAATTGTGATACTTTATCTCAGGTTGAAGTGGAAAAGAAGACTGAATTCCCACTTGATATTCAAGAAACGTTGAACTATGTCGACGACCTTGTTGTCTAGAAGGTTATTAATCGTCAGAAATTTCTTCAAACACTGCTAATTGTTTTTAAATGAAATGGAAACGCAACAGACACATACAATTCCAACAATACCAATAGACTGTAACAAAGGGTACAGACAGATGGCAGCGCATTGTGTTCCGAATGAAGAATGGGCGGTCTCTGAACTGGGGCCCTTGATGATCGCTGATCGAGCGATCGATATGACCGTGGGGTCAAGATACGGTCCCGTATTCCATGCGGGGGGAATTCAAGGGTAAGGATGAAGCGAAGCAATGGCGATAGGCAGGTCTGATTCTTCCGCTCGCGAGTGTTGCAAATCTCCCCCCCCTCCCCCCGGAAACACCAGTACAAAAGGTACATTCCCTTAGTCCTCAGGCAACGACTTCCACAGCGTCCGGGCTAGCCGATATATAGAATAGCGTAGGTACGGGGGACGACATTTCGCATTTCGTTGGACTTGTGTGGGGTTTAAGTGGTAAACCCCACGAAGTCCTGGTCTCCCAGGGGGAGGCACGGGGGGCGGTAAGAAGAAAATTTACGTACAAAAGAGACAAGTTTATCACGGGTTTGTTTAGAATTAGTACGACCCTGGTTGGTTTATTTACTATTACAGCATACCTACTCAGTTAACGTACAGAAACACTCAACGGATTGTGACCAGCAAGTTGGTTTATCACTTATCATTATTACTTGATTACGTTGGAGTTAGTGTACTGTTTCATTTGATGTGTCTGTACACGTGTCTGTCGTGCAGATACACGTTTGTAACAAAACACTTCCCTTTTCTTCATTATTTCGCCTCAACTGTGATATTGGTGGTAGAAGTCACTTGCAGAAACATGGGGATGCGGTCAGGTGCGCACCCAGAGTTTTTCACTGGGGTAGGGACAGGATGAAGCTGAGGTCATATACAGTACACTTTACGTTTGTTTTTTAAAATTATGTTATAAAAATCATTTCATAAGTATAACTGGAACACAACACAGTTTGCAACTGAATTTATATACATACAAATATAGATATAAATACACATACAAATATAAATACATGTTCCATGACTCACTCACCTAGTTTAAAATAAAACCTAATTTTCTTTGTTTTCTTAGTTTCACCTACGAAGTCCTAAATCTTTTTGCTTCATTTTTCAAAATTCTAATGTACTAGTAATCACCTGATTTCACTGGCTGATTTCCTCTGAAAGTCAAATCACGCAAAAAGGCTATTAACACCCTGTCTAAAAATGTGTTTTTCAAATTTCGCTTTTGGGGGAGGCCGCAGCCCCCCTTCAGTGCCCTCCTGAATGCTTTCATTAAGCGGGCTGTGGTTTATTTAAACAAGTGATTACGCTCACACATTGACCTGTTTTAAAAGTTTAAGTACTCATAAATTCATTGATCAGTTTACACGAGTCCACTCTGCACTTTGTCCATCTATATTTGTCAGTGTTGTTAGAAGTAATTTAACTGTGTTTCCTAATGTCTGATTATTTATTTCACAACGACATCTCTTCAATAATAACTTTCATCTCAGACGTAAATTTTTGTGTTACAAATTTGGAGTAACTTTCTCCTCGAACACGGATCGATGCCTTCCACGCGCAGTTCTTTCGTAATTTTTTTCATTCTGTATTATACTGCAAAGATTACTACTTGCGGCCGCGCGGTGTAAGGCGTAGGTCTGCGGCCGAGAACTAGCTGGGATCGTGGGTTCGAATCCCACTGGGGGCATGGACGTTTGTCTCTGGTACAGTGTTTGTGTTGTCAGGTAGAGATATCTGCGACGGGCCGATCCCTCGTCCAGCGGAATCCTACCGACTGTGGTGTGTGTCTGAGTGTGATCAAGTGAAAATAAACAACCTCGACACCTGCTGTAAGTAGAAGAGGTAAGGACTACGACGGCTATAACTACTTGCAATTAACTCAGATAATTTAGAAGCAAGTGACTTCAGATTCTTTTCAGTCAAAGACACGCTGATTTTAAAATGTTTCCTGGAACTAAAGTACAAACCCAATTTTTATTAAAATAGTTACGGACGAAGGAGGTGTTACAAAACCAGAAAATGACCCTTCATACTGCTGCGCTGGGACGGCCGGAAGAGTACAGAAACGGGGCGAAAAAGACGGCTATACCATAACTGTTTTGAGGGTAAAAACATAAAGGTGCCATATGCTTAATTAGTTAAGCACCATATCACGACTGACGTGTTGGAGTGTGACATATGTCCAGGGTCTCTTAACGTTAACCACTAGGTCGAGGTAAGCACTTAGCTGCACGCCCTGACATCTTTACCCCCGGGACAGAATCTCGTTATACCCAATTATCAGGAGGACTGGGTGGGCCCAGAGCCAATCTCTGCACAACAGTGAAGAGTTTAATCTCTGCCTTCGGCGGGAATCGAACCCTAATCCACCGTTCTTCCAGCCAGCAGCCCAGTCATTTCACCGACTGAGCTGCCCTTCCGTTGACGATCTTAATACTCTGTAAGTGATAAGTCCCAGCGCTAATTAAAACACAGCTCAATAAACTGCTACTTTTTAAATCACCTCTTTCCCTTTCATGGTATGAAAGAGAAAATAAAGTAGTATAGCAAATAATTACGTGTTTCGTGTTTTGGAAATAAAAAATAATAATTTCATGTTTCTGAGGGCAAAGCGTGCTCTAGACGTTTGTTTGTGACAAGCTTTAAACTCTTTTACGACGAAAAATAAACAATAAAACTAGTAATTAATATACGAAAACGTGATATGGCCTGTAAAGTCATGAGGCTTAGACTATACCATATTTCATAAAATTCTGTCAGTTTATTCAAAATTATTACGGAGAGCAGACACACACACACTACGGACAAAATGACAGATAAACACTCCTCTTGTAGTGAAATAAGGAAGAAAAACTAAAAATCCTCAGATAACGACAAATAGCTGAACTGTGACAGCCAGTACAAACATTTACTACACCTCGGGGTCAGCAAAACAAACCTGCTAGCAACAACCATGTTCCTGGTAAAGCAGACTTACACAACACACAAGCAGAAATATTATTCTCCACGCCAACGACAAGCAAACATTTACATCGCTGTCCGTATCGTCACAAGTACTCTACTACGAACAAAGCGCGTCCCAGCAATTACGGGAGCAAACCAATATCTACTTCCTGTTCGTCACACAGCCTGTCGTGACCGGAACACATTTTAATAAGACACGTGATCCTTCTTCTTTTGTAACAGTAATGACAAATGAGGTAGCTGAAAGGGTTTCCGTGCAGTGTAAAGCGATATCCGTTTAAAACCAAATCCTTTGGCTTTGTCTTCATGGATTAGGTAACACAATTTCTGTACTGGCCCCAAAATCCGCTGACGAGCGTCTCCTCTGTCTTCCTCCGACCCTTGGCTTTACTTTTGTCATTCTCTATGACGCTCATCCAGCTGTCTTCGTCTTCACCCGTTTTATCTGCATCGTGTATCCATTCCATCCTAAAGTAATTA